>CAJNOP010000679.1:91574-115581 GCA_905250075.1 Rotaria sp. Silwood1 | reverse complement strand
ACCCACACCCACACCCACACCCACACTCACACCCACACCCACACCCACACTACCCACACTCACACCACCCACACCCACATCCACACCCACCCACACACCCACACACACCCACACTCACACCCACACCCACACCCTCAACAACAAAGTGGTTTCGAATTTCGTCAAATAAAGAACTTATTTTTCCCCACCATATCTCGGGGTGTGGGGTGTGGCGTGTAGGTGGTGGGTCTGGGTCTGGGTGCTGTTAGAGAGAAGACTCTCATCCACGTCCACACACCCACACCCACAGCCACAGCCGGCGTGGGTGTGGGTGTAGTTGCTCCTCTTACCCACACCCACACTCACACCCACACCCACACCCACACTACCCACACTCACACCACCCACACCCACACCCACACCCACACCCACACCCACACCCACACCCATCTTATTATTTGATGATGGAAGTTCTCGTTGGTAAAAATAATAGTTTCTAATTATCCGAATGTGACTCTTCTCAATATTGTATAATAATAATAATAATAATAATAATAAAATAAAAATTTAAAACTTCTGAAATGTATAGATGTTTAAATTTTCTTTGAATACATATCAGAGTCTTATTTATTGTTCAATAGATGCATAATTGTTAATTGTTATTTAAAAAGAATCAATAGATGTAGGGAATGTAATAAAAATAATAGAATTTAGCATGGGATTGTCAAATATTATATATTGATCAATGTTATCTAAAAGTTTCAAACTATCAGATATTACAATATCTTCTAAAGTTTTTCGAATTGGTAAGAAAACTAGGGTGTGGTAGATTGGATCCCCTCCGGAAATTTGAAGAAACATAAAATTCGTTCATGTTGTCTTTCGCATGTTGGTTATAAAGACTTGAGGAAGAAGCAACATTATTTGAAGGCTTCTAGGATTGGGATCTGAATTGACACTTTCGGAGAGGATTCAATTATAAAATGGAGTGAAAAAGTTTTCATTCGATAAAGCTCGTCGAATTTTACCTTCCTACATCAGTTTTATAGTTTGGTTCCAGCTGGGGCAAATCGAGAGCGAGTTTTTCGCCATAACCACGCCTCCAGACTGTATTGAGATTTTAGGGGGAGAGGGGGAATGAAAGCACCTAAAATACCTTGAAAGATGTCTATCGGATAGAGCTCGTCGAATTCTATCAATCCATCTCATTTTTATATTTCGATCCCAACTGTGAGCGAATCTAGACCTGAAATATTCTCCGCAATAAATTCAAGTCGTACTTAAATCGATAAATCGATCATAATAAAAGATTATAGATTTAAAATTGGATGTGAATGTGATTCTGAGTAGAATTCTCCGTTATGAACTCATATCCACATGCTATGTTCGTCGAAGTAAGAACAAAGTATGTTAATTTTTTTCTACTAACTTTTGCTTCTCGATATTTATCAGAGATGTATCTTTCGATTTTATTTTGTATAAATCACTTATGCAGACCCTCTTCCGCACAACATACGTCTCTTTTAAAATATGTCCTTGACAAAATGTGTCAGAAAAAAAATAAAGAAAGAGAAAAAAACGAAGTAGACGAGCGAAGGAAAAAAACGTATACACGTGTGTTACTACACAGATAAAATAAAGAATCGTTCGACAAAACAAGTAAATGTTGTTATAAAAGTAACATCAAGCCAAAGCAACAACAATTTTACAGTAAGGAATTCTCAATATATTCGATTCGATTTATATTAGTATTTCATTTATCCTCTCATATACAATCTAGATAGTTATGAAATTAAAATAAATGATTGACTTATGATAATTATTTTGGTTTTTTTAATAGTTGACTTGATTTATTTTTCGATCTTCGTTTGATTTTTATGCATAGTTTTAATCAACGATAATCTTGATACGATTACTCTATATTATATTATTAGTTTACTTGCTTTTTTTCTGATATTAAAATAACATGTTGAGTTAGTCAAAAAAGGAGATTTTAGCCATCAGCATAATATGACAAAGGATTTAGTAATCATAGATAACACAGTAGAAATCGAACGAATCTTGGAATTATAGCTAAGTCGCAATATTCTATGTCACACAATAAACCGTAATGGACATAGCACGAAGTATCAAGCTGAAGTTTTTCTCTAAAGAAAATTGCGTTAAGTTTTAGATGACCGACATTGTCATGTATTATTCATCTTATTCATCTAAAATCTCCTATAAAATAATGAAACAGCAATGTGTTCATATTTTTGCATAAACAAGACTTAAACTGGGAGCAAAATTTTAAGATTCTGTTGCATTTTTGTTTTTCTTCATCAAAGACTTCTTTTAATCAACATCCAAATAGTGATTTTGATAACTTTCCAAACGAGCTACAAGCCTATTTTATCAAAAATATCAACGGTAAATTGACTTAGTTCTTATTACAGCAACTGGTTTTTTGTCTAGCAGACAAAATTTTAAGACATTTTTTATTTTATCGATTTTGTCTTTACTGAAGAACAGAAAACATTTCAAAAACATATCACTAGATTCAATTTTGAATGGCTTGTATGTCGATACAAATGTTTTTGAAAAACTATCTTATCTAATAAGTAATAATGATTAATTATTAGTTAACAGTTATAGAAAAATATCATCATAAATTTCAATTCTGAAGTTCACTATAAGAAAGAGCATTGAAAATGAAATAAATCTATATATGTTTTTTCTACTACAATTAGTATTAATGGGAGATGTTCAGCAGTATTGTAGAAATTCATTAATTAACACCGTATTATCAATAAAGATAATTAAGCACTAAGAAGAAGTTTCAAATTTCTGAAATCCAGTGGATTTTGTAAAGCAGAATATGTTCTATCGATCAAGACCAAGCGTGCTTTGTTACGACGTAGTGTTCCAGCTGCACCATATTTTCAACGATGGCTTCTAGCTATTTTCCACTTTGTTTTGACTAAAGTTCGTTCAATGTGTTACATCATATGGTTAGCACATACTACACAAACCTGCTTAGTCGTGTTCAATGGAAGAAAATCTGCTTTAAAAAATTGCATTGTATTTCAGAAATTTGAAACTTAGTGCTAAATTATCTTTGTTGATAATGTAGTGCTAATTAATATCTGCAATAATGCTTAAAATCTCCCATTAAAACTAATTGTAATAGAAAAAAAGACACATAGATTTCTTTCATTTTCAATACTCTTTCCTTTAGTGCACTTCGAAACGGAAATTTATCATTATATTTTCCTATATCTGTTTACTAATAATTAATCATTATTAATAATTAGATAAGATAGTTTACCAAAAATGTTTCTACCAAAATGCAAGCCATTCAACACTGGATCTAATACTATGTTTTTGAAATGTTTTCTGTTCTTCAGTAACGATAAAATCGATAAAATAAAAAAGTGCCTTAAAATGTTGTCTGCTAGACAAAAACAGTTTTTGAAATCATAGGCTTGTAGCTTGCTTGGAAAGCTATTAAAATCACTATTTGGATGTCGATTAAAAGAAGTTTTTGATGGAGAAAAACAAAAATGCAAAAGAACCTATAAACTTTGTACTCCACTTTATATTTCAGATCTGTTCACATATACCTTATTCTGTTAGATATACTAGCTCGTATAAGATGTAATCTGATCTATAGACACTATAAGGTCTTGGTGTTTTCTTGTACTTTCTTATCCCAACCACTCACATGCCTATCAATATTTTTCGCTGAAAATTAGTTTATTCTCTTTCCCTTTCGGCAATCGATTACATCAGAATCGAATAGAACTATTGTCCTCATTTGTATGTATTCTATTTCTCACGCATACGTTAGTCATCAATGCGAAGCAAAATTATATTTTTACAAGAGTCAAAAATACATTAGCTTTTTCATTTATTGGAATTTTAGACAAGTGTACAAATGGTGGACATTTTTCCTTTGATATTCCAATTCAAGAAAGATTTAACTGGCAAGTTGTAAACTTATATATGTTCCTATTTTTTACCAGACTTGTGTTTTCATTTTAGAGCTATTCATAATACGACATCCACAATTTATAAGAGTATTTTTGACTTTATCAAACAATTGTATGCATGCTCAGTTTGGGTAAGTTTTGTGATGAAATACAAAATTACTTGCAAATCACTAACCGTAGCTGCTCAATAAAAAAATTCTAGAAAAAATTTTCGAACATAACAAATTCATTTTTAACAAAGCTCTAGGTATATACATGATCCATGCGTTGCAGTATTAAACTTAACCATAGTATTTGAAATCTAAATAATTATTGTAATTTTTTTTCGTAGGTTTTTGAATATTTCACTTATACAAGAACAAATTCAAGGGTTGTCGTACAGGAAGTCTTTCATTTCGAACGATTCAACTAGCTATCATAATTAGACAAAAACGTGTTTAAGAAAATCAACACATTATAATATCTAGATTAGATGAGCTTGAGTTGTTCTCGAAAACAATTTTTATGATAAGTAATTATTCAAGTATTATTTTGGTTATAATTATGAAGGCGAAAGACTGTTTCTCTACGGAATAATGTCGATCGATTTCCGTGTACGTTAGTCGAAAGTTATTAGAAAAGTAACTATTTTGCGTTTCGAATGATTTGGGATCTCCTGCAAGAAAACTCGAGTAGTAGCAAGAGATTGATCACAAGGAAAAATCTACTCGAAACAAACCAAAAATAATAATTTCTTGACTAATTCACTCCACTGAGTTTCATGATTGCACTTCATCTTCCAAAAAGTTTTTCATTTGATAGTTCGATGTCTGTTACTTTTCTTCTATCGAGAGAGAAAGTCCTAGTTCATACTCTGTTCATGAATCCGAACTATTCACGAATAATTGAGATATTTATAAACTGAAAATTGAGAAGCTTCCTTGCAGATGACGCTGAAATCTCTCCATTTTCTAATGCGTTTGTCTTCTTCTTTAGAAGAATGTTCTTTTTGAATGACCCTTAAGATAATGCCAATATCTCTACATATGACAAAGAGCATTTAAAATGTATCGGCAAAGAGAAAATAAATAATATTACTCAACTCAAACCTGGCGATCATGTTAGTTATTGTAACCGTATTCTTTCCTACTCATATCATGGAATTGTACGTGAAGTTCATACTAATTATATCCTTGTTATACATTATTTCAACATAATAGAAAATATGTGGGACTCATTAATACAAGGTTCTTTGTATCTTACCGAAGTTATTCTAAGTGAATGGAAGGTGAAAATAGATAGTGATGATGAAGAAATTTATGTACATTATTATGATAGTATGAAATGTCTTTCGAATGAAGAAACTCTAGAGCGAGCTACTAATTATCTAGGAAAACGTGGCTATTCCTTAATCGGTAATAATTCTGAACATTGGGCAAGATGGTGTCGATCTGGTGATACCTATTGCGAACGAGCTATTAAACTTCATAATATAGTTAAAGATAAAGCAGCTATACTTTTAATTATCGATCCCAGCGCCTTATTTATCAAAGATACAGTAATTGTTGGTACTCAAAACTGTGGATCATTTCTAGGTTCCATAGGATCTGGTGTAATTTTTTCCACGGTAGCAGGCATCACAACATTCATTGATATAAAAAAACAACGAAATAATAGACGAAAAGGTGAATTGAGTGATATTGCTTTCAAGAAATATGTCATACAGCGTGTTGCGTCCACAGCTGGCATGGTAAGTAATTTTTTTACTCTCAGGTAATACAAAATAATGCGAAACCTTGTTCAGATCATTGGAAGAACAACAGGTACCATTGTTGGTACTGTTCTTATTCCTGTACCCATTCTAGGTCCAGTTGTCGGTAGTACTATCGGTACTGTGAGCGGAAAAATTATTGGTAGTCTATCAGGTATTGCTATATCGAAAGTTCTTGAAGAATACGAGAAACGTAAACAAGAAAAGATATATTATGAAATGAAAACTGTTTCACAGCTTGTAGCTGCATTATTGCCAGAGAGTCAATTCTTCCAAGGCTTGAGTACATTTTCACTCGGGCATAAACAAACAGCGCCAGAAGAAACAACTCCTAACTCATCAGCACTTCATCTGCTTTTTGAACAACTAGTGCATCCATATTCACATTTGAAAAAAAATGAATGTCAAATGGAAAATCAGCAGATACAGACGACTTTTCTAGATTCAAACACTTTCGACTATTTTGTGCTTACACCAGTACCTGATGAAAATTCACCTGAAGAGTTCGCATCTACTGTTGATCTTCTTTTACTTCGATGGCCAATTCGACAACCACAACCATGGACGATCGATGAAGAATACGTACTTGATATAAGTGATTTAAAAATAACAAACTCAGAAGTCTAAAAAATTCGACTTGTTGGAAGGACTCACTAGATGTTTTTCTCATTAAAATTAATGTTCGAGTAAAAAGAAAGCCTTAATTAATGTATTGAATATAACATATGAAAAACTTCTCCAATATTTCATTATGCTCTATCTTATCATTCTTAGGGGATTAGACTGATGTGAGTTTGGGTACTAGCATGGGTGTGGAATGTAAATTATTTTGTGTACATAGATAAGTGTGTCGTATGACGATGGCCTACCTGGATACACGTACAGACATCATGTACAAACGCTCTGGAATGAAACTCACGGAAATCTGATGTTAAAATAGGAGAATTCGATGTTTAAAAAAGAAGTAGCCAATAGACTAAATGCTGAGAAGAAGATCAATTCATTGTACTGAGAGTTGTTGAATGTCTCTTCTATTAACTATTACAAAATGAATTGATCCTTTTCGAATACAGTATAAGAATGTTCCAATACTGTTAAAATAAATGTTATTCGCTAATTCTTATTTTTGTCTTTTTCCAAATAATGCTATTAAACACTAGATTTCAAAAACAGAATATACAATATTCACTTACCTTATTAGTTGCTAAAAAATATATCTCTTTGCAAAACTATGCTTAAGCAATAAGTAGATAGGGTATAGGTGCCAACATATAAATAAAATTTATTCCCTTTTGTCGTTGTTCATTTCTAGCAATAGTGTCAAGTTTTGGATGTGGGATATGCATATGAGTTAACAGAATAACTAAATCCACACCCTATCCACACCCCGTATATGTAGTTATATCGTTAAGTAAATAGGTAGTTGGATAGTTATATAATTAGACAGGTGACAAGTGGTGATGTGCCAAAATTCTGACGCGAACAGCAAAAGAATGAAAAAAATTCTGGGTGTGGGTGTGAATGTTCGTGATTGTAAATGTCGAAAAAAATACTTCATTCAAACCGACACACACCACAAAAACCCATACCGCACCCACACCTCGGATTCCGGCGGTTTCGCAGAGACGAATAAATAGTCTGACTCCTGCAGCTTTTTACCACCACTGAAAATCACGGTTACCATTACCGTTGCCAATCGTGTTTTCTCAATGAAATTTTTGTCATGGAAATAACTCTTTTTTCCTCTTTCTCAATATATACCCGCTCTTGATGAAAATAATGAAACATAAATAGGACAATGTCGTCATCATACTGTCATCTCGAACAAGTAAAATTCAAAGTAAGGCAGACAATAAAACGCAAACCTAAATTAACATGTCACACATAAATAAAGATATATTAAAAAATGCTTAACACTTTTGTTTGTACCAAAATAAAATATTATAATATCCTCTTATACCACCTCGTTAAAAAAAAGACATAATGAACCAGGACCATTGTTTTAATAGTTGTTGGATTGAGATCTGGATTTACTCTTTCAGAGAAGACCCAAGCATCAAACTAAACTGGAAAGATGCCCATTCTACAGAGCTCACAAGTTCCACCTTGCTATATCATTCATTGTTTTGAGTATGACCTGTGAGGGTGTGAGTGGAGCGTGAGTTCGAGTCTTCGCTTCACTGACCAACTCCCACACGTATACACCCACACCCACACCCTCCGAAAGCTTGTCTAAAAATTACGACAGATAGTAAAAACAAAAATAGATCACGTGAAAAGAGCGGAAACTGGAGTTCAGCTGTATGGAGTTCTTGGCATGAGTGTGGATCTATGACACAATATCTACAAATTCATAACTATAGGAACTCACATTCTTATGATTTTTCGTCTTTTCAAAAGCATTTGTTGTAACTTTCGAGTTTTTTATTTCAGCAGATTATAGTATTAATGTTATTTCTATGACATGCGTCTGAGTTTGGCATATTGTATCTATTCACTATCACAGACGAATGTAGGTGCAACATGTGTATTAGTAAGGATTTAAGACTGCTGCATACTAATTATACTCGGACAAAATCACATGTGTGTTTATTACTGTAAGTGAATTGTTTCTGTTTTGTACATGAATTCAAATTTTATTCCAAGAATGAAAACAATCTATTATAGAAAAGAATGAAAGAAGCAAGCAGAAGAAAAAAATGTCAAAAACGAGGACGATTCTTGAAATAGCAAAACACACATTATATATGTATATATAAAATGACAATGCCAAGGTGAACTGTTCGTAATTATTAAAAAGAACAAAACAAAATATGCAAATATACAGTTCTTCATCGAGAGTAAATCGTTAATATTTAGAATAGGTGTACATGTTTTTAATAAACAATTCAGCAGGTATAAATCGAATCATAGTCTTGCAAATTTAACTACTCTTTTATTATTGCTATCGAGCACATATAAATTAAGATTTGAGTCAAATGCAACGGCAATTGGACTTCCAATCAAAGACGTTGTACTGCTACTATCGGCAATCACAATACCGTCTGTTGAATTGACACAATACATGACAACCCGATTATCACTCCTATCAGCAACATATAAATTTCCATATGAGTCGAAAGCCATACCTCTCGGTCTTGAAAGTGTAGATATAGAATCATTTACTTTGTCTAGAGTTAATGTTGGAGTGTTTACACCAAATGTCCATAAATATATAACACCGCTGCTTTCATTACTTATATATGTTTGATTTGATGAAGTCGGAGACAATAAGAAGTCATATGCGCTCGATAACAAACTATTACTAATTACACTAATTCCAGTTGTTGCGTTTGAACCCCATTTTACTATTCTCTTGTTTCCTCTATCAAGGACGTAGACATTGGAATTTTCATCAACATCAATCGCCACTGCATCATTCAAATCAGTTAGTGCACTTGATGATTGAGATGTAGTTCCAGCAACAGTAGTACCAATGGTAGAGTTTGGAAGAAAACGTTGCACACGATTATTATTGTTATCAGCTACATACATAAATCCATTTTTGTCAAAAGTAAGATCCTCGGGATTGTTGAGCAATGTCGAACTTGAACCAGCAGCACCACTAGTACTGCCAGCTACAGTCACACCAGCTGATGCGTTTGGACTCCATTGTTCAACATGATCCTTAAGTTTATCAGAAACGTATAGATTATCATTGCCGTCAAAGTACAAAGAACTTGGATTATTAAATTGATTAGCAACAATCACACCTGTTTGGTTCCAATGCAAATTATTACCTAAAATAATCAACGAAATTTTAACAAATACTATTATCTATCATTAAATGACTAACAATTGCCAGTAGTAGTTGAACTTGTCGCTAAATAGAAGACGACAAAAAAAACATATTATGATTGATGAATTTAATTTGAAAACATACTAGAACTGGAAATAAAAGATGTTGTTGTGACTGTTGTCGTTGAAACTGAAGTGGTTGCTTTAATAAATAAGAAAATTTATATATTTTGTCATTCAGTATGAACAAAAAATTTATTTTTCTTACTTGTCGTTGTACTAGTAGTTGTCGAAGTACTACCTGTTGATGTTGTTGTACTTGAACTTGTTGATGTTGCTGTACTTGAACTTGTTGATGTTGTTGTTGAGGTTGCTGTCGTACTTGTAGTCGTTGTCGTAGTTAAAGATGTTGTTGTGGTCGTTGTTTTAGTCGTCACAATTAGTGTAGCCACTAGAAATATCACTCTGTACTTAACTAAGTCAAATTGTAAAGCGGAATATCTTTGATTTGCTTATTGTGCTATATTTTGATAGGTTTTTGATGAATGCTCTATTAGTGATAAAGGCATGGCAAAGTTTAGATTAGATAGGACTCGATGTACATGAACAGAAAACATAAATATGATATTGAGATTTAAGTATCTGAAAGAATTTACCATAACATAGCTACTTGTGGTTGTTTGAGTTCCAATCATTTTTATTATGATTAAAAATTTGAATTTCAAAGCAGAATGAAACAAAATTAAATCAAGTAACAGAAATTAAATTCAATGAGTTTTTTTTTCATGTAGCCACTCTAACCATTGTCGTTGTTTAACAACATATTTCACGTGTTAATAACAAGAATGAGGGTAATACGTTAAAATAACTAAAAATTACTCATCTTTTAGTATACATACTGTATATGCAAACAACTAACTTAGCATTATGGGAGCGCTTTTTCACATTATATAAAACACAGTCAACTCCACTGAAATGCTGCTATAGAGATATTGTGACCTTAAATTGATAATATTCCATGTCACCAGATTATTACATTTATATTTTCTTTTATCAAAAAAATGATAATGGATGTTGTTAAAACGACGTGAAACCAATCGTTCAAGCCTTCGATTGAATGTGTTTCGTATTTCTATTAGGAATATGTTAAATATATCTTGATGAAATTCGTATTAAATATTTTTCTTCTTCAAATACGGCTCTCATGAAAACTTATTCTAGGCGTCACAAAAATTTTACTGCAAATCTTTTTAAGAAAATAGTTCGTTCACATATGACGGTCTATACAGTTAAAGTCAAACATATTTTGCAATCAAAATACCTTTAAATGCAAAGTGTATACATTTATTGTCTACGTAATACAAGTTGCGTACATGGTTCTGTGGATACTTCTGTCTTCTGCAGTATGTGAAAATTATTCTAAACAACCATTAACTGTCGATTAGATATAAGCAAAGTTCGATCATAGAAGAAATATGCACTATATATAGTAGTGAAACAGTTTCAAAAGTAAACTGATTTAAATAGCTTTATTAACTCGCTTATCTAAGATCTTTCCTTATGCAATAATCTTACCTGTAGATATTGTTGCCGAATTTTCCGATTCTGACTTTAACCATAGAGTAAGAATAATAGCTAAAACGATGCCGCCAAGTAATAATCCAACAACACAACATTGACAACATGATGACCAGTAAAAAGGTCTCTTCATGTTGTCATTTCTTCTTGATAGAGAACAAAGAAATAAGTGTATTTTCATATGATTGTAACTTTAAAATCTATTAGAATATATCCAACTTTATATTTACCTATAGTAATCATCTTCATATTTTCTACTTGTATTTTTAATTGAATGATGTTCTTTCGTTGAGTTCTGTTTTGACTCTTCATCCCATGTAGAATAGTTGCCAGAGTTGACAGTCGTGAATGGCGATGCACGAGTTCGTAATTCAATCTGGTTGTCTTTTGGCATGGCTCACTTAAATTTTTGCTAGTTTGATAATACTTTTGAATAGTGATGAATAGCTGAATAAGCTGAAGACTCGAATTCAAATTATATTGTGTTTTTTTTCTTTGATTATATGAATAATGATGAATTTTTTGATTCAATACTCTGCAAAAGAAAAAAGAACTCGAGCAAGTTTGTTGTTTGCTCGATCTGATAGATTGCACACCGTAAAATGCAAATTGATTTTCTTCATACAAATTGATTATGTATTGGAGACAAAAAAAGAGCTACATTTTAAAATTAAATTATGTCTTTCATCAACATCCGAATTTTAATTTAAGAAACAATCAATATAGATCGATCTTTGTTTCTATAGAAATTATGTTTATTTTGATCAGCTTTAATAAAGCAAAGTCCCTTGCAAAACTTTTCTTGACGAACAAGAATAAGTTTTATTTAAGAACGATTGATTATTAATTTTAAATAGAATTTCTCTTGCTTCTCTCGGATTCTTTTTGTTATTCTGTTACTTAGCAGCAGTTGTCTAAGTTATGTACACCTCACAACCTGTTTTGTCTTGGTTATTTTTTATTGTTTCATTATTAATATCGTTAAGTTTTCTTAATTTTAACTTAACATGAAACAATACTTATACCAAGATTTTCCATTTATTTTGTTCTTTTCGATATTGATGACGTTTGTTGCGAGTGTCAACATGATAATATTCGATGTTGGGGTGGGTGGTAAATGTGAATGATAGGATGTTAACGATATTTACAGTCGCAATCAATCAGAATAGTTCTTCATTAGTACACTTTAATTGACAGATATAAGCAGAACCTGTCTATTAGTAGTGATAATTTTATTCGAAATGAGTAATCTAACTAGAAAAATATTTTCGCAAACGTTGGCCCATTATATGAGAGGCATTACTGTTGAAATGCTAGTAGAACTGTCAAAAAGTGATTTATAATATATCAACTATTTTCTGATGACAATGATGAGGAATAGAATGTGGGTAGGTGCGGGGTGTGGGTGTGGGTGGGTGTGGGTGTGTGGGGTGTGGGTGCGTGGTGGGTGTGGGGTGTGTGAGTGTGGGTATGGGTGTGGGGTGTGGATATAGGTGTGTGGTGTGGGTGTGTGGGTATGGGTGTGTGGGTGTGTGGGGTGTGGGGTATGGGTGGGGTGTGGGTGGGTGTGGGTGTGGGTATGGATTGGTGTGGGTGTGGAGTGTGGGTATGGGTGTGTGGTGTGGGTGTGGGTGTGGGGTGTGGGTGTTGGTGTGCGTGGATGTGGTTGTGGGTGTGTGGGTGGATGTGAGTCTGGATGTGGCTGTGGGTGTGGCTGCGGCTGTGGGTGTGGATGTGGGTGTGGGTTGCGGGTGTGGTGGGTGTCGGTGTGGGTGTCTTTGTATCATATTCTCTCACACCCAAACCACACCCCATCCAAACCCACACCCATAACCATACCCACACCCACCCACACCCACACCCCACACCCACACGCACACCCACATCCCACACCCAAACCCATACCCCACCCACACCCACACCCACACCCACACCCACCCACACCCATACCCACACCCCATAATGATGATGATCTATTGTTTTTATCAGTTGAAATTGCAATAGAAAACCAGGTTACAAAACTCAAAACTAGTAAACAGTATCGAACTGTTAACATCATTTCTTTTATATCTGAAATATAGAAAAAGTATAAAGTAAATACATTGTATTAAATGATCATAAAATGTAAAAAAAATTAAATGATAAAATAATCGATTTATCTAATCTCGTATAAAGAAGAGAAATTTACTTGTACCAAAATAAAGATCCCACACCAAAAATTATCAACGAAGATGCACATTCGTCTATATACTCGTCGTCAACAAAACAGGGGCGATATTAATATGCAATAATTTCATGTGGGGGTGTGTTTTCATTTCGTGAGAAAATTGAATATCTAGTTGGGTGTGCAAACATGGGAAAATGAAATCACAAAGAACGACCAAAGAATTTGTGTTACGAAATTTCAATGTTTTGATAATAAGAAAGTAATCACATTTGTCCTGGTGACGTGCAACAATGTCTTTCTCATTTCGTAGGCAAAAAGAAAGAAAGAAAGAGTACGAAGAAACTTAGTTGAATCTAATCTAGTCAATAAAATAATCTAAAGTAAAAGCAAAAAAAATAATTTAAACATAAAAAATAATTCTAATTTAAATTTAACTAAAGCCAACTTAAACAAATCACATATAAAATCGTGTACAATTCTTCCAAGATCATATAGAAATTATCTCTCTAATCCACCATAACCACAGAAGATCGTATGAAATTGTGTACAAGACAGAAAAAAATGAAAAAAAATAACTAAATCAAGTAAAATTTCTTTTTATGCATTTATTTATGGTCAAAAAAGTAAATTAAAGAGACAAAGGATATTGAAATTCTATAGATTTAAATTAATTTATGACATAAGTATCTCTTGTATTATTATTACATGAAGATGAGCAAGTTTTATGTTATTGATGTTTTATTTTCGATGATAATTGTTTTTTATCTATTTGATGATTCATATTTTTCATGATACTACGAGAAGCGCCCCTTTTTTTTGTATTAAATTTGAGTAAATTTTTTCACTTGTTCTGCAAAGAATATAATTTGTTATTGAGCTTTATCCTCTCACTCTTGGTTTACATTTATCAGTTGTTTGATATACATATATACCCGTATTTTGCATCGCCCACCATAGCTGAAACAAAAGAACAAACACCATCGATACTATTAATCATTGCGGTGATCAACACGAATAAATAAATGTCTTGTCAAGAAGAATGTTCACTTTCTATATACTATATTGTACGATAAGAAAAATAGGATTTCATTCAATCAACTCATGAGAGAATTATTACTAAAAATTAAAATTTTTATTGATGTCGTCTAAGTTCATAAAGTTAGACGTGTGAATTATGATAAACTGTCGCTATAATTAAATACACTTTAGACGAACGAAATATTCATATTTTCTCACCGAATACACACCGACGACTTTATTCATAGATATATTTTTGTCAATCAGCCACTTCTATTTTCTTTCTTCTTTTTGTTACATAAAATATCACTGCGTTCGTTCGTCCGTATCAAAGGAAAAAAATATCATTTTTTGTCCGTGTACAACAAAAAAAAAGTAGACACAGCATTATCTTTTACAATTTCTTCAAACCAAATGCTTTCAATTGGATGTCATTTCATCTATTTTGCAACGACTTTCGTAGATTATTTTCGTCAATAACTTATTGCGAACTCCTATAAGTCAATACTAATAACATTGCAGATATTCTTATAGTATTTTAATTTAAAAAGATAAATATCTGATTATAAAATACCTAGTAACGCCGAATATCCATCAAATATCTTTTCACGGAATAATATTTATATTTTATAAAATAGGAAAAAATAAACTTAAACATATCTGCATATATACTTCAGACCCTTATCATATCTATTTCGTGCGCCAACAATAAATAACAATCCATTATTATAAAAATAGTCAAAAAACATTTATGTCATACAATTAAATCCACAAATTGGTAATACAATCAATTTCTTGGATTTGTACATGGCTGATATAGATGGTAAGTTATTTACTAAAGTATATCATAAACCATCACATAAACCATATTACTTGCCATATAATAGTGTACATCCAATACATATTAAGAAAAATATTATTTTCACTATGTTATTAAGAACAATTCGATATTGTTCTACATTTGAAGCATATGTACATGAAAGGGAATCATTACGTATGGCTTTTTTATTAAACAAATATTCAAATAAATGTATTGATGAACAATTTAATAAAACATGGTCAAAATTTTATATACATGAAACAATTGATTATAATAATTATGATAGATTAAGACAAAAAATAATTGAACATCCTGAAAAAGAAAAAACATGGATCGATTATAATAAGTATATGTTTATATATTTTACATATTGTTTATCAATGAAACAATTTCCTAAACAGTTTCATATGCCTTTGGAAAAAATATTTTGCTGAATCACCTATTGATGACGTTATACCCGTTCTAGGCGTAAGAAATGCAAAAACTCTTCAACAAAGATTAATATATACAAGAAAATTATAACTATTAATTTAATACCATTTCTTCTTATTCTTTCTTTGTTTCTTTCTTTATTATTATTTTTATCTTTTCATTTTTATTTTCTTTATAATAGAAGAAAAATCAATTAGATTCTAGAATATTTTATTCAAAGACAATATGGAAATTAAATATTTATTAGCAAATTTACTTCTTGAAACAATAGCAAATGTTAGTATTTCAATAACAAATACATCAATATAGTATAATACATTTACATTATATCTTGGTCAAAATCTAAATAATTATGCAATGACTTTATATGAATTGTCAGATACTGATATTGATGATATAGGCAAAAAGTTTAACTCTGCATTATTATAATTTGTTTATATTGATTAACAACACAAATTGTTTTTATATGTACTCTTAATTCATCTATCGACTTAGTCGAGTGCTGAAAAGCACAAATTGAGATTAGCAAATTGAATATTGTTTTGTTTTCAACGGAGAAAGTTCAATTTGTTTTCAATTGATTTGCAATTTGAAGATGAAAAACATTTTTATTAGAATCAAGAAAATATTATATTACAATTGAACCCTGCTCCCCCCCCCCCCCCCCCCCCCCCCTCCCCCTTTGTTTTTATAATCGAAAACAATATAAACTTTTTCATATATCAATGAATATATTTATTATAGAATAATATATCTTAAAAATTATCCGGTATTTATTCGAATAAATGTTCAATATATATGGAACATTTATATGAACAATTCAAATAAAATTGTAAAAAATCTTCTTGATATTCAACTTATCATACTAACTTTACTTTCAAGACCAATTATATTTGATTCAGCTAAAATGAATAATTTATGTACACTTGATATTAAATTAACAGACACCTATGAAATATTATTAACTAAAGCAGCATATGATGATAGTACATTATCATTATTTTGTACAATTATTGTTCCTACTGATTTTCATCTACGATATCTTTGATTAAGAATTTCTTTTTTTTGTTGTTCTTCAAATGATATTAGCTATTTAGACAATAGTGATACATTATATTAAATACCCTTTGTTACCAACAGATTCAACAACTTAATGGTATATCAATTAATTATGATACAATTTCATCTACATCACCAATGTATTCTTTTTCCTTACCAATATATTTTTCTTTTTTTAAAAAATCTTAAAAAAAATTTTTTTTTCTTAATCTATCTAATATTAATCATTATAAAATATTTATTGGTCACATACATACTCAACCATAAATATAAATCGTAGTCATCTTATTTATCAATCAAACAAAATATCTTATTCTTTATCCTGATAAGAATATAATCGAATATATTCAAAATGAATATTATAATAAAACAATTGAACAAATTCAAATTATATTTTTAAATAAAATAAAAATTAAATTATTAAATTATTAATTAAATCTTATAATATTCATTCACCAAATTTTTATAAATTCTCTATTAAGTATATCCATATCATCCAATGAGAAATTTCCTAATAAAAATCTTTCTACACACGATAAAAATTTAAAATATTATCTATTTAATATATTTAATGATTTTAATACAAGTGATAATAAGTATTGAATATATCATCTATTAAAAATTAATAATTAAAAAGAAAAAATATATTTTCAATAAATCAAACAAATCGAATAATAACAATGAATAAGAGTAAAAAAAACTTTTTTAAAATATTGGTGTTTTTATTCGTGCTTTTGATCCATTTACACCAATAAATAGTGAAGCATAAAGTATTACTAAATAAATGATTTACATTCGGTTATAACCATTTGGATAACTGTCTATTTTAAATCAACATATATTACTAGATAAATTATCTACATTCGGGTTGTAACCATTTTGTTAAATAATTATGCAATTGGATAACTGTCTATTTCAAAATTAACATTATTTATCTATGACATCAATTGAAAAACAAGAAGATTATTTATTAATATAAAAAAAGTTTTCTT
This sequence comes from Rotaria sp. Silwood1, assembly GCA_905250075.1. Lineage (NCBI taxonomy): Eukaryota > Metazoa > Rotifera > Eurotatoria > Philodinida > Philodinidae > Rotaria > Rotaria sp. Silwood1. The sequence continues at coordinate 98,039 of CAJNOP010000679.1, read as the reverse complement.
ATCTATTTCTTGTTCTTCCTTTTATACCATATTTTTTTGTGCTTTTTTATGCCTCCTTTCTTCTTTTTATGCAGAGTCCTGATGAGTGTTAAAATTTAAATAAATAACACGAAACGCGTCGGGAAAATGTTTAACTCTGCATTATTATAATTTGTTTATACAATATTATATGTAATAATTAGTAATTAAAATTAATATTCAATAGACCTCGTCTAATATTCTCAATTTTTAGGTAACTAAATCGAACCAAAAAGTCTTTTGAAATACACAGACTTGTAGAGAATTACATTTTCTACCAGATGATATCCTTGGATGCCCGATAGCTGCTTTCCTTACACACGATTAACAACTATCTATAGACATGTAATTTATCGCGGAGAAAGAAAAAAATTTGTTTTTCCGTTCTGTTCTCTTGATAAACAATATACGCCAAATACGTGTAGTAACAGAAGGAAAAAGAAAATTATTTTCCCCATTCTTTGCGACAAATTACATGTCTATAGATAGTTGTTAATCGTGTGTAAGGAAAGCAGCTATCGTGCATCCAAGGATATCATCTGATAGAAAATGTAATTCTCTACAAGTCTATGTATTTCAAAAGACTTTTTGGTTTGATTTAGTTACCGAAAAATTGAGAATATTAGACGAGGTCTATTGAATGAATATTAATTTTAATTACTAATTATTACGTATAATATTTTAGAATTTTGAAAAACAAAAGATACAGTTAGATTCAGCATTTTTTTTCTCTTTCAAATGATGTATTTTGAGTTCGGTTTTCATTTTTTTCGAAGCCAAAAAACGAGAGTTTTCTGTAAAACCTAAGATGCTTCCGGTATTGAGAATGTTTCGGCATGATCTTAACATCTTTTTCAATTTTTATGTATATCAACGTGTAGAAAAATTTTTTCTCTATCAAATGATGTATAATTCAAAATATTTTGATGGAAAATAGATCTGTGATAAAGACAAAAATGTAAGTGTCCGAATAATTTTTTTTGCTCATAAATTCTACTATTTCTCAGAAAACCTTCTAAAACTTTATGAAAACTACATGAAAGAAAGAATATTTTCTATGCAAAAGAAAGTAGAGATCATGATCTATCGAATGATGTATTCAGAGTCAAAAAATATATTTCCATCACGAAGATATTCGCTCGACAAGTTAGATGTAGTAAGATGTCCGAATAATTTTTTGACATACTGTAAGCACGGATGCTTTATTTATTATATAGATTAAGTCGCATTCTGAACAAGTAAAAATTTGAAAAACTAACATTATATCTATTGACATTTTGAGAGTTTTAGGGCTAAGACCCCAAACAAAAAGTCCTGATGTTGCTGCTACTCAGTAGTACATTTACTCATTTGAATAATTACACAAAATATTATAACACTGAGATCAATATGAAAGTAGCGGCAGAAGTACTTTATTTTCGTATCGAAATTCTGAGGAAACTATTATTTTTATCTAGTGATAGTAAAAACAACGCTATACTTTTTTGTGATATTTTGGTCATTTTTTTAACTAATATCATAATAATAAAATCTTGATTAGAGCTGTTTGCTATGATGTATGACCATAAAATTAGATTATATTGTTTTCGATGTGTATTTTTCTTGGGCTCTTCTGTTGATGTGTTATGATATTCTCCTCTGTCAACAAAATAGATTAAAATGTCAATCGATGCAAAAAGATTATTTATATCTTTTCTTATAAAAGATGTTGATATGTATGGCTGCTTGTCTCAAGAGATGGATGAGATGGGAAATTCCTATCCCACGCGAAGTTTTGCTATGTATAAATATCATTAACACGCCAGAGATATACATACACAAATATCCACTCATATTCATATCAAAATTGTTGAAACGCTGTTAACAGAAGTAAGCTTCGATGTTATTTCTTGCTTGTCCCTCTTATATTAACATTCATCATATCAGAATGAATAGAAAAAAGTATAAAGAACTTTAATTAGGTCCAGTACGTCGATATTGATATCTATCAGGACCTTTGATAATAACTAAATATCTTTCAAATCCAAACCATTTCAGAGTTGAGTTTAGGTTCGGTATAATAATTCTCATTTCGGGCTTTGGTTTACCATCTGAACTCACCAAACTATTTGAGTTTGAGTATAATCCAGTTTCTTTCTTTCCGCTTCTGTATACTCAAAATACTTTTTTTAATGAGAATACAAGCGAAAACACACTTCGATGTTTCACACTGTAAAATAGCCAATTTAAATTATTTTGTAAATTCCAGTACTCGACCAATACCACAGATTTCTCTCGAATTTACTTTTTGCAAGATGCTTGTTTTGTTCTACTTTCAGCATACTTGTTTTAAGAGCAAATCATAGATTCGTATATGTTGAACATAATCTTGTTTATTTTCTTGTAATCAAAGAATCACTACGGTCAGTAAATTGAGGCACATCTATACATACATATATATACTCTTGGAAAAAATAGCTGCACTCTGTTTTTCCAATATATTTTCACTCTAGTAATATACTTTTTAAAAAGTAATCACATACTCTGAAAGCCCGTGGAGTTTTCTATTATCCTAAATAATAAGGTTATAGTTTAGGTCTATTCATTACTAAAATAAATTAAATACAATGAAGGCCCCATGATATCGAGATTCCCAAGAATTTGATTTTTTCACTGTGATCAAAATTAGTTTTTTAAATTTTTTATCACAATATTATTGCCTTTTTAAAAAGTCAATTGTATATGCCGATAGAGCTTGAAATTCTCTATTTTTCTGTATATTTGTCAACTCTCTTGCATTTACGTACTGCAGAAATAATTTGAGTACAATGAAAAAATTCTTAATTGACAAGTACCAAAAATCTATATTTTTTTCGCTGGTTTTTTAAAGTTATTAACCTCTAAGGTATAAATTATGTAACAGAAATTGTACTATTGATAGCGCATGACATTCTCTATCATTCTATCTACTGTTATATTATTTTGAATTCGTCTCGTACTTCTCCTCCATTTATTGATCTATTCCTCCTTTTTTGATACTTTCGTTGCGAAAACCACTAATGACAGTACTTTTGCAACACTCTTCGTGAGTTTTGTAATATGGTGGTCTTCGCAATGATTCTGAATCGAAATCTTTCCGTAGACTCCTATCCGATTGGGTGAGATTCGACTGAATCTTCTCCGAATTTCGCGAAACATCCGAATTAGACTATATTCGCCGTAGTACACAGTGGAAAAAGAACTGATTCCTCAAGATTATAATATGAATAAAACTTTATTTATAATTACAAAAAATCGGCATTATATACCAAGGATAACAGTAGCAAATTTACAATATATACAATATTTTAAAAATAATTTTACACAAGCTTACAATTCAAAAATTTAAGCTAATCAATAGTTGTTCTTTTCTACCTATATTGAAACACTTCTTTATCATATATTTGAAAATTCAATTTTAAGAGAGTCTCCATCAGACTACTGACCAAGCATGCATATAAGACATTTTGATTTTGAAATAGGTTATACTATTTGCAAGTTCATGGAAAGTTATGCTGAAAACCAAATTTTTAGCTCATTCTGGAAACTCTATCAAAAGATCTGAAGAAATCTTTGAATTCATCGAAAGTAAAAATTCATAAATTTTCTAAAATTTTGATGAATTTTAGAGAATCTTATTTAATACTATGATAACACATATTGCCATTTAAGATCACTCTTTTTCAATATTAATTAATGTATCTTGATTACATCTGTTAAATGCACCATGATAGACCAATATTCTCAAATATAAATTGTGTCTAAAACTCTCTAATGTGTGTTTTTTTGAACTCGAAAAATGACCGTTTTTTTAATGAATTTTTTAAAAATTTTTGCTCTAAAAATATACAAGAACGATTTCCTCTGAAAAATCATTTAGCATTAAGAGAAAGTCTGTCAAAAACTGTATCTTTCTACATATTACTCAACAAGATAAAGTTTGGGGAAGGTATTTAATATTTGAGTACAAAGAAGATCACAGCCATGCGAAATAGCTTGACATAGATGGAAAAGAACAACTATTGCTTGGCTTAACTTCTTGAGTCGTAAGATTATGTAAAATTATTTTTAAAATATTACATATATTGTAATTATACTACTGTTACTGTTGATATATAATTTAGATCTTCTGTAATTGTAAATAAATTTTTATTCATATTATAATCTTGAGGAGTCGGGTTTTGCACTCCGTACTATCTTTTAGGGATACCAATTGTCCCGAAGTTTTTGGTCGTTGGAATCCTACTGAATAAAAACTTTTTTCGAAACCACTAATTTTAGATACAACTCCTTCCGGTTTTGTCTAATTGAACAGTTGTTCCAATATGATTGAAGAATCAGATTGTTTACTCAGATTTAGTCTTCGTGCTCCCTCTCATTAACAACAAGTTTCTGCTGAGAACTCCATTTTTGCAGCTGGGTACAAGAAAAGTTCCAGTCTAACGCTAAAATTTACATCGTTGGCGACAACTTAGCGTCAGAGTGTTTTAATTCTTGTGAATAATTTCTCTGCAATAGTTGAATATACTTTTGTTTCTAATTTTGTCTTGATTACCTTGCGAAGAAGTTATTCCGAGAAGAGACCCAAATCCAAAAAAAGTACGTTTTATCATGTCGCAGTATAGTTCATCATGAACTAATCAAGAAACGTCGGTAGTAAATAAAGAAAATACGTGTTGATTTTTCATTTCATCTTCACAACTGGTTTTTCTCTGTAAATAATTCGGCAGTATCGGGTATTACTGTAAGATTCTGACAGAGATACAAAGGCTTGTTGATGCTTTCAAAAAACTTTTTATTTCTGATATTTTTATGCAGCAACTATGCCAATCTTGAATAAATTCCGTGATAAGCTTACTGTTACGTGCTATTGAAGAATTGTGGAATCCTAATGAGTATCTTGGTCACCTAACTTAGTATTTTATATTGATCGATTTTGTGAATTAACTTCGTAAATAATAGTTGAATAAAGATTTTAAACAGTATCTTTTTTTCGTGATTCTTCCGCTAAATATGTCCATTCGTCCTTAATTCAAAGGCAAATATCTCTCATTCTGAAGAATTTTATTGATTTAAAATTTGTTCAATCGCTTTCTCTTAAGAACATTGTTTTCGTTGAGAAGCACATGTATCACTGCAATAGTCTTTCTTAAGATGCTGGAGATCTTTCATGTTAAAGAGAACTGTGAATAAATCCTGTTGGATTGATATCAAATTCTCTTGGATAGGGATTCGAAAGTGAATTTCGCCATAGAAAAATTTTTTTTTAAAATTTTATTCTTTCTAATTATCTCTGAAAGTTGGTTATTTTTCTTGCTTTGGTTGTTGGGGACGACAATCAATTGTTTATACAGGGTGTTCCGAAAGTCCGGTCGAAAAAAAAATCTAAATATCTTCATCATTGCTTAACTAAACTTCAAAGTTCTTTTGTCTGCTGAATAGAAGAATGTTCAAAGCTTTCTTTGACATAATTGGAAGTTTTCATATGAAAAGAAGTCAATGTGAAAAAATAATAAAACTTAAGAGGCACGTTTTCGGTATGTGTACCTACGATAGTGAGTAAACACTATTGAGCTGTTTGTAATTGAAAAAAATCTTTGCTAAAAGCCTGTTACGTCTCATTTTGTAGAGCTCAGCTTGTTCTATAATTCCACATATTTAACCGCTTTGCTTTACTTAAAGTTATGTCACAAGTAAATCATTTTTCTAAACTAACGTTCCCTGGACCCTCTGGATTCTATGACAGCCTCCTAAAACTTTTTACAGACTGCGAATCCATTTCGCTCCATAGGGCTATCATCTTTGGATGGATCTGCATTAGTATTTTTTCATTTTATTAGTTAATTGTATCTGAAAAACACTTTTATTACATCTTTTGCACTTTCTTAGATGCTAGTATGAAAAATCCGTCGTTGGAGACATCCATACTATCCAGTTATGTTTGAGCAAAACCAAATAATAATTTTTTTATGTGAAAGAGGACTTTATCTACGTTACTTCAATATTAAAAAATATTTATATCTCCTTGAAGGGGTGTGGGTGTGGGTGGTGTTGGTGGGTGTGGGTGTGGGTGTGGGCGGGGGTGGGTGTGGGTGTGGGTGTGGGTGGGTGTGGGTGTGGGTGTGGGTGTGATAAGACTCTATTGGTATCCACAGCCACTCCCATCCCCACACCCACACCCACACACATCCACCCACACCCCACACCCACACCTCACATTCACACCCACACACACCCACCAACACACACGTCCACACCCACACCCACACACCCACACCCACACCCACCCGCACCCACACCCACACCCACACCCCACACCCACACCCCACACCCGCACCCACCCCAACACCAACACCCGCACCCATACCCACACCCCCACCCACACACACTCACACCCACACCCGCACCCACACCCACCCACACCCACAC
>CAJNOP010000679.1:26045-89377 GCA_905250075.1 Rotaria sp. Silwood1 | reverse complement strand
TCACTTTACCGTAGACTGTTGAGTGTTGAATATATTTGAATGACCAAGGAACTGGAGATTTTGAAACAAGAAATTTAAAAAGAACTAATTACTAAGCTTTCGTAGCTCGGTTTTTGAGCACTGATGGCATTCATGGAAACCATGAAGTCTTTCTACCGTTCATAGTTAGGATATTATTAAGTGACCAACTGAAAAGGAATTTAGAGTTAAATACGGAGATGTTTCGTCTTTATGTTAGAACAGGTTAAAAATATTAACCAACGTCAATTTTATATATGTTACAAAAGTTATTCATCATCCAAAACATCATCTGGAGAGTATAGGCGGCTCAAAGCCGACGCAGGCGTAGCATTGTTTTGTAAAGAGGTCTGGCAACCACGGCACACAACCATCAATCCAGTTTTCGTATCGATCCCGCATCGTCCTAACAGTGCTCCATTCACGAGAACATCGAAACCAGAGAAAGTTTCTAACATTCGTCGAACATAGCCTATTTTGAGTTAGAAAACGTTTCAAAATGATGATTTCCGATCAATAAAGATCCTTACTGGTAAATCGTGAAAAATTAATTTTCAAAACAGAATTCAATATCTCGTCGCTCTGAGGTCGAAGAAGATGCAGGTTCGGAAACGATCTGATAGTTAATTGTGACCAATTTTGAGTCAGGATTTTATAGCCGCATACAGCGCAGTTTCGGTCAGTTGCCATATTTGAATCATTTTTCGCACGTGTTTTCGCCCTATGAGTCGAAAAGAAAGGAATGTTTGGTTGAAAAAACAAAGAAACTAAGAGTCTTACCGATGTTGATCACGATCACGTTCTAATCTAGTATTTCGCTCCGCATCAGTCTCGCGCGCTCGTAAGTTGTGTCGGCGGTTCATTTCTTTAGCACGTTTGGCTGTAAGACGTTCTTCTCTCTCCTTTGCGTTTTCTTTTGCACGTTTATCGGCTAGACGTTTCACTTCGTATTGGCTACGTGATATAAGATGCGTTTGCTTTTCTTCGACTGTTTTTTTGACACCAAAATCGATCAATCGCTGTTTTCTGTATTGTCTGTCAATAGCCAGGCGACTCTCTTTCTGTTCAGCAGTCTCAACGAGAGCACGACGGGCACGAAAAGCTCGCATTCGGTTGGTAGAAGTCGACAAGCGGATATCCATTTTCATATAATCGTGAATGTTACTGGAAGAGTTAAGATCGGTGGGCGACGAGTTGGCACCGTTATTTCGCCACAATATTGTATTCAAGTAAACATACTCAAAGAAAACTAAACTATTTATGATGAGATACTCGAAAGTGAAATTAAGAAAAAAGCGCGATAAAACACGAAAACTGAAATCAGATCAGGGAAGACTGATATTTAAAAGACAGAAAAAGCTTACGATATTTTGAAAATTAGCTAGAAAAAAATGGCAAACAATAGAATCGAGCATGTAGCTAGAAAATCCACCAAAAGGTCAAATTTACCTCGAAGACCAGATCAAAATGCACAAACAACCTCTGCGACCGATTCAAACAAAGATGTCACGGATCCAAACACAGACGTCACCGATGCAAACACAGATGTCACCGATCCAAACACAGACGTCACCGATCCAAACACAGATGTCACCGATGCAAACATAGACGTCACCGATCCAAACACAGACGTCACCGATCCAAACACAGATGTCACCGATCCAAACACAGACGTCACCGATCCAAACACAGATGTCACCGATCCAAACACAGGCGTCACCGATCCAAACACAGACGTCACCGATGCAAACACAGACGTCACCGATCCAAACACAGAAAATTTAGGTTTCTAGGCCCTAGCCTTTCAGTCTAGGGAACATAATAATGCATGTATTTCATTTTCGTTGATTAAAATGAAAGTTTTCATTAATGTCATTCATAAATTTACTTTTGAGTCATTTTCATTATGATGACTTTCGTTAGAAATCAAAATCATAGAATGACATTAATGAAAATTTTCGTTTTAACCAATGAAAAAGAAATAAAAGCATTATTATGTGCGTTTCATCATGAAACATGGCATTTCTTCATGTTTTTCACATGAAAGTCACAATTTTATTCCATGGGTGGTCTGCGATGAGATGCTACTCTTGACAATTATGAAACTAGAGAACGGTGAATTCATATTTTATATAACCTTGGCTCAATGACGTTTAAAGTTGATCGAACTATCTCTTATCCGTATTTGTATCATCAGATCGCGTTACGGGGACGCTAAACGGACCGATGGCCTCTACCCCAAATCCTGACTCCGCTACTGCATTGTGTACTACTGATAAAACATGCTGTAATAGACTGTGATCTATTATATAAAGGATCTCGAGATATTTGAATAATTTTCTACACACTTGTACAGGTGGCATGTAGCTCGAGTGAGAAAGTTAAAATATCACAGGTGTGAAAACGAATGCAGTATTTAACGATATATAATGAGTTAGTTACCATTAAAATGACAATCACGCGTGAAAAAACGTGAAAAATCTAACGCGTTTACACGAGTTTTTCGCAATATAACGAAAGTTCGTGAAATTTCGTTAATTTGTCTTTTAACACATTTTTTTGTGTTAATTTCAAGAATCATTTCGTTAAATACCTTTTTGTTTTTACATGGGTCATCTCTGAGCAAATAAAAGCCAGTTTTTGAGCAGAAAAGCTCCCACTGTAACATACAATGGACTATTTAATTTCAGTCTGAATTTATCAAATAAAAATAATACTTGATTTCAAACTGAAACGTGAGTCTAGGAGTGAGGGGGGGGTGACTGAGGGTGTGGGTGTTGGTCTGGGACCCACACACACACCCACACCCATGGTGCGGGTGTGGGCGCGCGAGTGAGGGTGAGGGTGTGCTTGTGGTTTTGTGTACTATAGGCTTTAGTCCCCTGCACAGGGGACTAAGCGGGGACTAAGCTTTTTGTGGGGGGGACTAAGGGGGACTTTGCAGGACTAGGGGGGACTAAGGGTTTTTAGTGAGACTACGTAGTATCAAGCGAGAAAAGTTTGATTCGGAAGAAATTGGTGTGGTTTTTTGATTTTAGAATTCAGTTTGAAATAAAAAAGCCCATAGACTCCACTGTAACGGGTTCGGTTTGTTTTAAAAGAGATTTATTAAAAATCTGAAAGTAATTAATTCAAAAAATGCATATAATATATGAGTCAATGCATCTTTACCCTCTCTTTCGAACAATGAAAACCACAGCTACCGGTCTTGTTTCTGTCAAAAGTTTCTTAAAAAAATATCGACTTGCCTTTTATTTAGAGGCATTATTATAACTATCACATATCATAGAAAAAAGGCTCGTATCGAAATTTTGTTATTATAATATTAGTTCGAGAATGATCAAATACAGGAGACGAATGGAGCATTGTTTGTACCATCTCTATACATTACAAGAAAGTTTCCTAAAGCTTAGTAAACGGCATTAAAGTGTCACTGTCATTACTTTTGGACTGTCCGGATTAAAAGCAGGGTGCGACCTACGGTGCATTTTGAGTAATGAAAATAAGCCGTATACGACAAGTAAACGGTATCGATACGGCTCATTGTTATACGGTGCAAACGGCATGAAATAGTGCCAGTTTTTCATCGTTCACAGCACGAATTAAGCTGTTTTATAACAGGTTCAGCTTGGGTGAAGCACTGTTTTTAGACGATCAAAATGATCGTCCACATAGTTGAATGCTTGAGTATTTGAATAGTAGATTAGTTGAATAGAAAAATGTTTAAATATCTGAATACTTGAATAGTTGAATAAGTGAATAGTTGAATATCTGTATAGTTGAATACTTGAGTATTGAAATAGTTGAATAGTAGAATGCTTGAATATCTGAATATTTGAATAGTTGTATACAAAACGAAAAAATCGACGAAATGGCATTAATCGAACCAAATATATACGACGGAGAAGAATGTTGATTTCTCTTGCTGTACGCTAGAACTAATTGTTTACCGTTGCGTGGTTAAATAAAAGAAATAATGTCACTTTTTTATCTCATATTATGTTGTTGTTCAACGCTGTTCTTCGCTTGTTCGTTCGTGTCTCAAAAACTGACATTGAATTGTGGAACCATTCACCAAAAAACCAGAAAGAAAACGTTGAAGAAATTGGATGGCACAACTATTTTCAATACAGACACATTTATATTCAAAATATTGCATATGATAACAAAAAAAATTTTCTTGTTCTTTTCGTCATACACTAGTAGGTTGTTACATCGTTGTTCTCAAATATAATTATTTTTGCTTGATGCATGTAGGTATACAACAAGCACTAATAAGTATGGCTATGTAAAAATAAGTGTAGCCTTTCTATCAAAATTATAAATAGATAAATATTGTGAAATGGTTTCATAGTCATCGAAAATAATCTTGGAATAACATAACACATTTTTGCGTCTCTTTCTATATCGAGAATAGACATTACTAAAGAGACGCATTTTATTTCTACTATTTATTTTTTCTCTTTAAGGCATATTGAGGACCCCTTGGAAGGTAAACTTATGATAATTATGATCGACTGATCATTGTCAACAGAGAGAAAACGAAAGAAATATATTCTAGATACTTGTTTTTCTCGTCTATTAAGAGACGTTTAAAGAACGAGAGAATAGCTCTACCATCATTTTATTTGATATTCTTAACCTATACGCTACTCACATTTATTTACGCGCCATTCAATATCAGTGTTGAAGAATGGTCCACACAACAAAGTTTGTTTATTTCTTGCTCGTTATTTTCTTTTTGGTCGCATGCTACACCGTATGCGGGACGCCATACCAGTTGGAAGATGCATCCTATAATGCCAAACCGAAGTTTGATTCGTACATTTTAATCGATAATTGATAGATCGATAGAGCCGACAACTACTGAAAGATGATGAACGGCATACATGAATTGAACATTAGTTCATATGGTTCGTCAGCCGTGTACTTTGCTTATCACATTTTATGGTTCATATCAATGATTCACAGTGACTGAAAACATGAATATCACAATTGTTTATTATGTTCTCTTTCATCGAGCTATTCGACTAAATTTTTAGCCTCAAACTTTACTTCAAGATAAATCAAATATCTGAATGAAACATTTCTTTAAATCCTACCATTTCTACGAACAACCCAATCTGATCATTACTTTTATTTACGACTTAATATGAGAAGGATATATATAAATAGAATCTTGATATGAATCAATCATTTATTGGATGATTGCTGCTCGTGCCATGTTTGCCGAGCTTTTAATTCGTGTAGAGAGAATATTTGAACGAAATCTTTATGTGAACCATCCATTTGTCGGATGATTATCTCATGTTTTTGTCTTTTATAAGTTTGGGTCGTTCGTGTGCCAAATATTTAGATAGGCACTTCTTCTAAGTGAGTCATTTGGTGTGGCATCACTTGATGTACTGTTCATTCTAAATCTTCTATTTGAAGGAAACAGAGTATACGAATAGAGGAGTGGTATGATTCATTCATTTCTGAAGCGATCTGAGAAGACGCTACCAGGGTTGCCAAATCCAAATTTTAGAAATCAGGAGTTTTTTGTAAAAATTCAGGAGTTGATCAGTAGATTTTTTTCTAGAAAATCAGGAGAAAAATCAGGAAGTTTTTTTTTCGAAGAATCAGAAGAAAATCAGAAGACTTCCAAAAAATTCGGAGAAAAATCAGAAAATTTTTGAAATCAGGTTAAACAGAAGAGTATCAGACAGCTTTCTCTTGTAGAGACAATACTGTCACTGTTAGTTTACGAACTCTTGTGACGTTTCTCTATCAAATGAGTAGGAAAATAATTATCTGACAAGTGAAATAAAGAAAAGAGACAGGTAATCATGAATATGTCTCTGTCTCGATATCTCGAATTGAAAATCTTGAAACAAAAAATCTCGAATAAATCTATGTATGTATACCTGTCTACTTTGTTCATAATACAATATCGGGTCCATCGTTTCGGCCGCCGAAACAGTCAAAAATAGATCGAAAAGACGCTGAAAAGCTACGGAACCGAGCGGTTTCATAATACTTCGGCATGTTTCTTAAGCCAGATTCAGGTCGACTCTCTCTAGAAAATCGCTGATTTCTTAACCAGTCCCGATTGGATCACTCTGGAGATTGCTAGGTAAAATTTCGACCAGATCTACTACCGGGCGACGTGCTGGAAACCTATCGAAATCGGACGAGCACGAATGAAGTGAGATTTCCCTGTGTTCTGACATTCCATTCCACCTCGTTTTCCTCTTTTCTTTTAAAATTCTTCCATTTAGTCTCTTTTTTTCAGAAAAATCCTCTTTTGTGTTCTCTTTTCTCACGAAAAAGTAGGTTGTTGGTGAAAATATGCATGAATTTGTTGATTAATGTTACTATATCATACAAAAAGATATCATAACATAAACTGATATGCTTGTCAGTCGAGTTGTATAATTGAGGCTAAAATATATGATTTAATAATGATCACCTTCAACGATGTTATATACCTCTAATTGGGACTCGATTCTAGTAGCTCTATAGCGAAGGTAAAGTCACTCAATTATATTTCAGATGTGAACTTGTCATTCTCTCACGGCTCTGGCAAGTTTTCTAGCTTAGATTGACATGTAAAATCATAATCTCGCACTCACTGCTCTTGGCCGTTTTTCTCGACCCTAGGGAAGCTTATGATGTGAATCTAACAAGGAATGGCTAACTCGTAGCGTAAGGCATGCGTCAAAGAGAGAAGAAGTTTCCAGGTTGGCTAAATATACCCTAAAATCCTGTCAGATCCGATAGGATTTCTTCGGCAAGATATCCACCGACAGCATGATGTCATAAGTTGAAGATTTCTCTGTATTAAATACCGATAAAATATTTTATGTTGTGTCCGGCAATATTTGATCCTTCAAAATTGCTGGATTGATTACAGCTCCTGTGACATGCTGTTAGCTTACCTTATGCAATTGATTTACGGTCAAAATGAAGCAACTTCACTCTTCCTGTGTTTCTCTGTATACGATCACAATTTGGACGATCGTATGTCTTCAAATGGTACACAGAGAAATATAATAGTATACGAAGAAATACAGAAAACGAAAACCGTAGACGAGCTTTGCTTGTCCATAAACGATCATATTTCTGCGCATAAGATCAAGGAATTATACGATCGCAATACTGAGCCATGTGAAACGCAGTATCTCTCCGATTACGAGCGTGTCTGTTTGACATAGGTAAATATTGACCACGGCTTGATGATACTTGGAAGAAATCGGATATGATGGAATGAGAAAGCAACAAACAGATGCGCCCCGATAATAAAAAAGCAGGGGATCGTACAATCTACCCAATACATATATGTCGTTTTCTACAGAACGCAAGGAGATGAACATTTTCCGCTGTGAAAAATCAAGCGTTTTCGATAGCACAGGATCAAACAATTTCTCACAAACCCGCCGTAGGGCGTCCTTGCAACCAACGTATTAATTTACGCTGGGAAATGAAAAAAATGAAACTGAATTGCGAAAAATGATCAAAATCACGGAAGAACTGCTGAAATTTGAAAAAAAGATGAAAAAATACCGTTTTCACATGCGCAGCCATCCGAAAAAGGGAACAAAAAGCCAAAACGATATCTAATGAATTCTGATCGTTTCTATTTCTGTGTGCCTACTTACTCAGACAGAGTAATATCATTGTCAGATACTACGTAAATAGAATAGACTTTTTTCTAATGTTTATCGTTTTCTAATGCATACATAAGCAGTCGCACAATAATCTCTATGGACAATTAGAAGCTTTATTTCTTTTTTACTCTTTCAAGTCATATTCAATCTAGACTGATAACATGCAGGTATTGTCGGATTTATAGTACTATTGTGTCAGTGTGTTTTAGTTTTCTTCCGACGAAAATTGTATGCCTCTTTTTCTCTTCGTTTTTATTAAAAATCGATTTTTTTTCAAGGATTCTGGACCTTTTTTTCCTCTTTTTTGACAAAATGTTGGTGAGATGTCAGTGTGTTCTGCCTGCTATTTTAGAATGATCATCGAAGAACGTTCGATATTTATTCTTTTAAGATGTTCCTTTCGACAATTCTGATATTCGAGATTTGTCCTTTCTTTTTTTTGAGATTTTTTCAAGATTTTGAGACATTTCTATACTTATGTGTGCTTTATTCTACTGGTATTTTTACATCTGTACATTTACCGACATAAGGAAAGTAGACGCAAATATTTTATAAGCATATGACAAGAACCAAAAAGCAAAACAAATCGAATATGGCATACAAAATGTTTACGATTCTGTCGGCATGACTTTTGCAACATGTCTACATTTTTCTGCCGAGAAAACCTCGCGTTGACAATTCTTGATTGTTTCAAAAATAATTATGAAACTTTGTACAATCGGAATGACTATTCATTCTAATTCTCAATTCTGCATCAACAGAATGATTTATGGTTCGATTTCTATTATCATTTTATAAACATTTCAGATGAATGAAAATTCATTCTCAACAAACATTGGAGACAGATACAACAAAAAGATAACGGGGCTAATTTTTATGCATTAGGCATATTTTCACTATCATGAAGATAAGCTAGGAAATGATCACCTCTACGTTTAACAGTGCTCTTTCTCTTCTACCCATTTTTTACTGATTCAAAATGTCGTTAAAACCGAAGCCAACAAAAAATTGAAAATCAGTACAAATCAGGAGAAAATCCTCAAAATCAGGAGACTCCTGGTCAAATCAGGAGGTTTGGCAACCCTGGACGCTACCGTGTTAAACAATTTACTCACGGTCAATATCTTACTTGAATGACATTATAATTAAAATCATACATAAACCGTATCACAATCGAGAGTATCGCACATTATACACGTTTATTTTAGAGCAAGGTATATATTTTCATGAAACCTTTGTAGGTGAAAATCATGTGTCGCGTGATCTTAGATGTATAACTGACTTCTAAGTGAGATATGAACTGAATAAATATCGTTTGAATAGAATTTCTATACAACTAGTTCACTTACCATAGCACTACTTAGGATAAATCTAGTTTTACATTGTTGAGACCAAATGAACATGGTATTCGAATAATAGAAACTAATGATATAAATTATGCATCTATCTAATGGTCTACAGAACAATCATAGATTATCTGCGTATTTTGTTTAGTACGTGATATTTGAATAAAAGCGTAGTTAAGATTCAGTCACTATATACTTCTTAGTCTTATTGCTAAAGTCGTAGGTATTTTTCAAAATGAATAATATATATGAATATCAGCATGATACAAAGGATTCTTTTGTTATGTCATATTTCAATTTGCTAAAATCTGCTGGCTATCTTTGATAAGAGCAAGGTATTCATACAGAACCTTTGTTTGAACCATTCGTTATTCACTTGATTACCCGTTGCATCCTTCTCCCCATAACGAGAAGTTATTCAATTTCTTTCTGAATCATATCAGTCATAAATAAAATAAGTCTTTTTGAATTAATTATTATGAGTTTGTTCATGGCTCTAGTGAGGTATCGAATTGCTAGTCTAACTTGACTTTTTTAGTATGAAGTGCTCGTATGAATCAGCGATATCTGAAAACTCTCAATACAACTTTTTAGCATCTTTCATTACATTGCTGAAAACTTAGCTTACTCCCACTTTTGGACTACTCATCGTCTTTTTAAAAATACATAAAACACCGTCGTTCTGAGAAAAAAACAGCTCGTGGAACACCGACAGATCAATAAAGCTTCTTCTGTATGATATAGTCGTAAATAAGTGTCGAAAAACTAAACAACATCGCAACGAAAAAGTCTGATTTGGTAGATACAAAGGTTGTCACCACATAATTAAACATACGGAAGCCATTATTCTGGAAGAAAAAAATTACAAAGATAACAGATTAGCCCTTCATGCCAAACCAAACTTAGTGCCTCTATAGTTTCAACAAACACTACCACCGTAATAGCAATTTTTGGCTATCGATTTGTATGTATATGATTCTAGATAAATTACTGTGTATTTGGTATTCTTCGTCACCCAAAAGTTTGCTTAATGGATGGGAAGACGTTTTTTTATAGAATCAAATTGAGTTCGAATGGACGTTTTTTTTACTCCTTTCGATTTATGTACCATATGATTGTTCGTCTTATCTGGCTTAAAAGATTATGTTAGAATAAATCTAGTTCATAGATAAAGCTGTACGCTAGATCCAAACTCGTTTTTGCTAAAATGGTGAAAGGAACCTAAAATCTGCGGTAAACTGGATGTAGAAAGTTTTGAATCTTTAACGTCAACCGTCATCGTTCCAATTCATGATCGGTGGAACCACAATTAGGAGTGCGACAGTACTGAGTTCAGTCAGCTGATTCTTATTCTATTGAATTTTACTTCGCTTCATTCCCACGAACATCTCGATTTTAGGTTAATGTTCATGAAATGTATACAAGCATCTCTTTTACAATAGATTTTCGTTGGACTTGAATTCTTTTTTAAACGTTATACACCTATTGAGAAATCTTTCGTCAAGCTTAAGATTCACGTACATATGTCCTTTCCGGTCTACATTACACTAGCATATTCTGTTCCGAAATAATCAACTAATGTTTGACATTGAACTTGTTGATGCATATAAAATTTTAGAAGTTAAAGATTTCGAATCTACTAGTCATCGAAAATTTTGTTAAGACAGCTGTGAAAGGGAGCTAGTTATTCATGAAGATTCATGGCATCAGTTATACTTTCAGAGAAGATTTTTCTCGTTTGTCATTAGCAGAACAGTTAGCATTGAGAAAAATACTCACATATGTATGATAAAATATAACTTTTAATATGAACACTGCTTATAGGAGTGTGTATTGTTGTTCTGTAACTTATTTTGAATACCAGACTCTTTTTATTTGAACTTGTGAGTTGTTTATCTACGGCGATCTAGGAACATATTTGCGCATTAATTTTTGATTGTGAAAGTCTTCGACTCGATACTACTTTTTAATAAACCTTGCTCTCATCTGTTTTCTTAAGGGGCTTCGTCCTACTTCTCGATCTTATAACTTCAGATATTTTCATTTCACCTTTTTTAATAACTGAAACAGATTATAACGTAAATGATAAACGCTGTTTTAATATGTTTTGAGATTTACTGAAAATGGCTTTGTTAGAAAAGGATCTTGACAGTTGCCCTCATTTGTTTAAGACAACATATTTGAAATAGCCTTCGAAGCTTTCTCAAAAGTACTAGACAACATTTCGAGTTGCACACTTTTCCAATAAAAATATTTTGTTGTAGTGGTTTTAATAGCTACCCTCAGAAGAGTTGTAGTCAAAGGATTAGCATTGTTAAGATAATGGTCATGATATTTTTCCATTTTTATTTGATGCGACCATTAGAAATAGAAAAGAAAAAACCACATCCATTCTAAGTAGTGTCTTTTGCCTAGAAACTACTCTCGATGTAACCGAACATAGTACGGTGAAGATTAGCTACAGGCGTGATCGTAACTGTCACAGCCATGGTTGGGAATCGTGAAACCTATTCATCCTTTTAATACGATATTTTACAATCAAGAAGGAAAAATTGGACTGTCTAGCAGTTATCTTGCCACCAGAAGAACTGCTTAACGCCAGATTCAAGAGTCTGATATCTACCCTACAACTGATACTAGCAGTAGCTTAGGACCGAAGACTGGCCTGACGTAGAGTTCTTGCTTTCAATTACTTCAGCTATCCAGTTTGTAAAAATACATAGGTATCAAACTGAACATTTCAGTGTATCCAGGTATAGATACCATTGTCTGGATCTTTTGAAGTTTAAGCGTAGTCTAGCTCTATTTCGAATATTTTTCTGTGCTTCAAGAAAGGGTTCTACCTAGAGAATAAACAGCCTATTGAACACACTCAGTCAAATTCCGTTGATATGGTCGAGTTATTTTTTGAGAAGCTCGTTAAGATTTGAAAAGAAGAAGTATTGTACCGACTTGAGACTACGGTTATGAATGTAGGCCTGCGTGTATGTAAAGAATGGAGCACGATGTACACCTACATCCACAAACAATCTGATCAATAGACCTACCCATAACTTTATTGATCTCGATTACTGTTCTAAACGTTTCTAAGATAGAAACATTGTAGAGTGAAGTCTGGCACAACTTTTGCTCGACTACCTGATCCTTTTTCAGGTAATAAAGCGATTTGGAATCAGCTAAACCCCTTTCTCATACATATTTCCTGCTCGAAAGTCTTACTTTGTTGTCTCAAAAAAATGTTAGAGATATCTCAAATTCATTATGCAGATTAATGTCTTGTCAACCCTATTTTCTAGTAGCTGTATCTGAGAAGACCTTCATCAACACAAACGTTTCATCATTCTCGCAATGAAAAAAAAAACTAGTTAAGGCTCAGATTCTCGTACCCCACCGCTTGTTTCTGTCTTTAAAATACATAAGCATCGTGACTGATTCAGCAAACTGTTAAACATAACGAATACATAACGAAGTGAAAAAAATCTATTAAAGAATCAAGTAACTGTCTGAATGATATTTTATTTCCATAAAAGCGACGAAAGTTTGATTTAATATCAGGTTCCAAAATTCTGAAGAGAACTACTACCGCAAAGTTCTTGATAAGCTGTGCATGCACCAAGCTGACCATAGTTTCCCCAGCTTTCCATCGAATGAGTTGTCCAAATTGATCAAAATATTTGCATCATATTTGAACAAAGCGCTTGTTTGCATCATTCGAGAAACCAGCAGTCTTTGTACAGCATGATTGTCGTTCTCTAATCGTTATTTGTCGTTCTTAAATGTGGAAATACCTGTGACCGTAAACCGTTATCGAAAACTATTCAATCAATGCCTCCGTTGTCAATTTGAACTCATTTGTTCATAAAACGGCAAATATGAGAACGAACGTATAGCTCAGCTATTCAATATGTGTATGATCACATACTCAGTTTGTCACTTCAGATATTGACTTTTGTGTAATGAAGAAATTCGAGAAGGTACTTTTGAGTTGAAACTATTTTTTTCTGATGTGACTTTCAGCCACATCAAGACCACAGAATGTTGAGTACAATCAGAAAAAGAATAAATGAATCTATTCCTTGTAAAAACGACTCTTCTATGATCCCATTGTAACTTATATTATTGCTAGTCACACTTAATGAACTCAGATAAAGATAATCGAATAGAAGCCTGTTACGACCTGTTGTTTTGTTTCATACTCTGTAAACATATGATGAATCTTCAAAATCTGATGCCAAGCGAGCTAAATATTCGAATATAAGGTTTATGTAAATTGTTCGTTTGTTTCATGATCGATGAACATCTGATGAATCTTCAGTCTCCGATGCCAAGGGACCTAAATATTCGAGTAGAAGTTTTATACAAGTTGTTTATTTGTTTTATGATAGGTGAACTTCAGCTGAGTTTTCAATCACAGATTCCAGGGTGTGGGTGTGGGTATTATTATCTTTCTCAACGCTCACATCCACACCCACACCCACACCCACACCCCACACCCACACCCACACCCACACCCACACCCACCCACACCCACCCACACCCACACCCACACTCACCCACACCCCACACCCAGCCACATCCACACCCACACCCAGCCACACCCACACCCACACCCACACCCACACCCACACCCACACCCACACCCTCTCAACTGTGTATAAGCGGGTCCGACCTGTGGGACTCATCGTGGCGAATGGGTTAATTATTTGTGAAAAAGCTGAATAACAAGAAGTTATTTGGAATGAATTCATATAACATACTGGTCCTCCTTATACCAAAGAAAAATATCGAAGAGATGGACATCAATCTGCTAGATCAAGTGATGTCATTATTGCAACGAATAAAAGTGAATGAAGAACTGATATTCATGTCGATGTACAAGCTTTTGGACGTAAAGCTGGCAATGGAGCTCAAAAAGCGAGACAATTTATTTTACAAGTAGATAAAGCTATCTATGAAGAAATGTATGACTTAAATTAATATTCTAAGAAATAGAGACAAGAAAATTAGAAAAATTATCAACTATTATTATTGAAGGAGAAAAATTAATAGAGATAATAAAGAAGCAATCATGTTATCTGAATTAAAACAAAAAATATTCTTTACCTTGGAGTTGGACATGAACTTTTTTTAGAAATTCAATCAATTTAAGAAAAATATTACCAAACACGCTTTTCCATCATTACTTAAGGAAAGACCATAGGAATCTAGAGAAATGTTTGTTTTGAAGCTTTTGAAAATATCTTAAAAGATGATTGGCTATTTTGCTTAGATGAAAAGAAAGATAAAATTGATAGCATTAAAACTTATCAGCAAAAAAAATGCATTTTTAAAATAATATCATTTTTTTATCAACAAATTAACTAATCTTTTACCAAAATCATCTTTTTAATGATTTATTAGATCAATTTATTCAAAAAAACAGACGAATTGATTCAAACTGGAAAAATTTGTCTTTCAGAACATGAATTCTTTATGGCTAAAGAATGTTTTGAAATAGAAAATAACTACGAAATTGTTCAGAATTTTCTAATACATGAGTGGGTGTCGGTATGGATGCGGCTCTGTACTTCACGTCTAGATTACAGGCTTTAACAAGTAGTTTTAAATGGCTTTGGGCATTCTAGCTTACGTAGAATATTGCGAATTCCACATTTCAGATCCAAAGGAGTGCTCTATCAGGTTTTATTTGCTATATTTCTTAAAAACCACATTTAACATGGGGAAACGTTTCTCCTTCAGTTTTTGATGAAAACTGATAAGTAGAGAATAATTTATAAGGTGTACCATCCATAGTTATTGTCATATTCAAACTAATTGGACGTTTTAAATCAGAGGCATCTGCATTGACGGTCATTCTTGAAATGCTCTTGTGTTCTTCCGTCGAAAAGTCTGAACACAAATTATTCCATCTCAAGACATTAGTACTTGACCAGCCTGTACAATTGATTTGCTGAGAATAAACACTAATACATTCTTGCGTATCAGGATTTACTGTTGCTTGAAGACCGGTACCATTTGTATATGATACTGTATAAATTATTTCATTAGTTTGCCTTGTATATCCCTGCCAAAGTCGATAGCCAATTATGGTTTTTTTATCTTCCGCAGTAACAGTCTGTATGGCAAAAACACCAGATACGGGAATTGTATTGGTAACACCTTTAAAAGTAATATTATAAGTAATACCAGTTGGTGGTAACATGTGTTGAGGAAAAATTAGATATGGTTCGGCATTGATTCCAATCACAATGAAAGTAGCGAGCAAAAAAGCAAATATTGTTGTTTTCATCATTTTTTTTGCCAATGTTATACTTTTAACAAACTATTGCAAACTTCATCGTTTTAAATAGTATCATTTTAACTGTAATCCTTTGATTTATCACCTGCAACGTTTGTCATTTTTCTGACGCAGCAAAAAAATAATGCAAGGTATTTATAAGATAAAATGGTGCATTCAAGATAAAAACACCATCTGTGATTTTCAGGTATCTGTATGAAATGCAGAATATGATAGAGAAAAGTAATTAGATCTCCTATGTATATTTGTCAAACACAATATATAACCTATTGGATCATCGTATTACTGAATATTACCATCTAGATTTACTTCTTTTGACAGATTGAGCAATTTAGACGAGATCTTAGACAAAATTGATTTCAATTATAAAACAAGTAGTAAACAAGGCAAGGGGGAAAAAGATGACTCCGAGACTTCACTGACTCCGATGCTTCGAAGTTAGCTTTTTCTCCTTTGAAGCAAGGTAATATGTTGTTCGTAAAAAGACAAATATTATGATAAGTGAAGATAACCATTGGTTATTTAAGACATATCAAAACAAGCGGCAGTAGCACTTTCATACTTGTAGAAAGTCTGAGGAAGCTTAACATTAATGAAGAATTGTTTTTCTTGACAAAAAACTAAAAACAAAAATGTTGGCAGCATCTAACTACAAAGAAAAACTCTCGTTTAATTTAATAGACAATTTTTACAATAGCCTTATATGGATATCAATGTTTATAGTCGGTAAATCTTTTACACTATTGATCACAAAGTGTACAAAAAGGAAAATGCCGGCAAATTATAAATTCAGTGTTATTTACTTAAAAATACAAACTTATCTAGAAACAATGAGAGATTTATATATAATAATAATTGAATATTTTGGAAACTCTGTCATATCTGTATACGGGTGTTGTCTATGTGAAGACACAGATGATGTGGAGTTATAATCGGTATTTAATATCTTGCACAAGAAATGTTTTTCGTTCTTTATAAGGTAAAATGATATAACACAATATCAATTTCATATCAATTTAACAAATTTTTAAATTCTAATCATATAGGGAGATCCGAAAGTGGTGGTTATCTTATGAATGGTCAAAATTAATTAAGAGAAGACTACTAAATCAAAAAAAACTATAATCTAACTGTACCATCATGATCTCCTTTTTTTTAATCTCTACAATCGCAATAGAAAAAAACAAAATAATTTGATACTTTGCAATACTCTACAACTCAGATAATTTAATACTTTTTTATTACAAATATAATCTAGAAATAAAACAATTGTGAATGTTGACTAATAATACAACAATCAAAATCAATCTTACTACTTATCAGATTAATTAATATGTCAAAAAAATAGAAAAAAACCAAATAAAGCGAAAAATACTTTTGTGTAAAAATATTTCTCGTTGTATATGCTTAAAAGACAAGCTTTTTCTCATTTTTCAGGTTTTGTCAGGAATGTTCGAATCTAAAATTTTGAAGTTTTCAGAATAGATGGATTCCGAGTAGTAATAAAAAGCTATGGCAAAGGTAAAAAATAATCTTTTTTTCTGTCTTTTTTCGGATACGGATGTGGATGGATCAAGACAAGATGAATTCACACTCACACCCATACTCGTTTTTCGAAAGAAGATGATCGTGTTTTTATTGCCATTTGTCTTATAGTAAACGATCGTAATAGTGAACTATGTTGTTTTAAAATCATCCATGTCATTGATCGAATTTTTCAGATGTATATCAAGAAGTTTGTTAGCATCATTTCATGCAGTTATATAGTTGTATTTTCGTTTGTAAATGTCAATAGTATTACATATATTCATAAGATGAGTGATTGATGGCAGAAATAAGTGATTGTACGAATTTGCTTTCTATTTCTCATGTCAATCTGTCAATTCTCTTCGAATCATTGCACTTGTATTTTGAAGTTGTGCTGCTGTCAACAATGATGTTAAATAACTTCTTATGCAGTTAATGTGTCAATCTATCCATATTCTCTCGTACACTAGGTGGGCACAGTGGTTGTCTGACTCTCTTGGACAGGACTAAACATTTTTCTATTGCAGAAAGAAAAGAAAATATTATCTTAATTCTTTTCTAGCAGCTGTTTCCTACACTTGCCATTGACTATCGTCTTGTCTGTGCATCATGTCATGTCTCTATCATCGGGTAATCTTTCATAGAATGGAGATATATTTATTATACTATAGGCATACAGCTATAAGTCTTTTCATAAACAATCGACATAGGTTTCGTGCACGATGCAGAGAAATATCGTCTTCCTACTATTTGATTTATTTATCATTACGACGGCAAGCTCAATTGCTCAGGAAAAGTCGTCGAATGGTGGCATATTTCAACTCGAGATGCACACGAGTAATATCGGTCGAATCAAATATGAAGATGGAGAAGTTTTACTCGCTCAAAATCAGCAAAAACCTACGGATATCTTCTTTACTCCATTTCCACGCCTCAATCCTGCAAGTACAGAATGTCACGAAAATGAATGGAGCGGTCAAACAGAGCTCATTCTCTCGGTCGATCTTTACACTCCACAATTGATTCATGATGTTCGTACCTATCTCAACAAACGTTATTCGACTCTGCAGTGGCGATGCTGAAGAGAATATAAGCACGATATGTGATGTCTCTCTTTTACCTATGAATGCTATTCGTCTCGTTCAAAAGGGTCTCCAAGGAAATGTGCCGCGTCACAAATACACAGTCGATGATCAATGGCATTCAAATACTCTTCTTCTCCAATCTTTTCAGTTTATCATCTATACGGTGAACATAAGCATCTGTCAGCAGGCACGCATAGTGATTATCGATCGATGTCAAATGTCGAATTTCGAAATTCAATATTCGCTTTATTCAAAGAAGACTGTTGAGCGACAAATTGAGATCACGAGCGAACATATTACAGGTTCTTCAATGTACAATCATATTCGATCTCAATTACCAACAGCTGATATTGTGGCATTGACCGGAAACGATTTCAGACAGTTACTCAGCGAAGTCACTGACAGAGTGGCTATAAAATTACGAGTTCAAGAAGGTTTTGATGGTTTTCAAGATCCAGTGCCTATTGACAAACTGCTCGAAAAACAACTACAATTCAAATAGGTCAGAGCTGCAAAATTTTTCACAGTAAAAAGAGAGGTGAACACTTCCATTGAGACTAGTAGAATCTGTCGCATTAAATCTGACGCTAGAATTAGCATTAGTAACTTCTTAGCAAATTCGCAATTGATAAGTTTGGATTTTCCGTTACACACAAAAAAATATTGTCTTTTATAGTATTTTCAAATCAAAAGTAGAATAATCGAGAGTGACTTTAGGTTCTCTTTATTTATCCTGGTTCGTACTTAACACTTTTAGCAACTGCAAGTGATTTATTGATTCTTTCATTATGACAGATAGCTAGCATACGTTGTATATAATATACACAGGTACATTTGGAAAAAGCAGATGATCGATTATGGGACTCACTGTATTGTACAAGAGAACAAATGCGACCGGATCGTCTGGCCAAAGTAATCAATACTGTTTTACGTAAGGAATCCAATGACAGTGATCGGTTTGTTTACAACAATACAGCAGCTAAGAATGCCCAAAAACTTGACTTGACTCAACATGATATTGATCTGTTGGAAAAGCTCGATAAATTATTGTCGACTAATGCACGATACTCCAATGATTTCTCCTCGAAGTATGGTCAAGGGCAGGACAGTGCCAGTATTGGTATGGGTCCCATTCGATTTGGTGGAAGTGTAGGTGATAGTGGAGAATCACAATCACAGATTATCCAAAACGTGCAAACTACGTTGAACACCACAAACATGGAAAAACAAAGATCAGAGCCACTTAAACGTTACTCGAATTGAAGGAAAAAAATACACTCTCATGTACCGAGGTTGACAAGTTTCTTGCTGAAAACTTCGATCATGTGTATCTTGAAGGTGATCGTGTTCGTCCGAAGCCGATCGATGTTCATCTCGTGAAGCAGAGCACGTGATGTGTAGAAACGAAACTTCTTTCTCATACCGCTCTGGTTCGCATGCGACCTGACGTGCACGTTTTATCTCTTCGGTGTCCCTTGCAAAGGAAGGATGCAAAAACGATGCTGATTTATTCATCGCTTGAAGAAAAAGTCGATCGATTGACGAACATAGTCGACAAATTTTTTGAGGGACTAAAGAGCAGTAGTAATGACATAAAAAATAATTTTTCGATTCGCATGGATCAATTAGAACAAAAATTGTTGAACAAGATCAATGGAATCAGTGGTCAAGTGAAAGCAATTCAGCGCAATACAAGTCAGGAGCATGAACAAATGTTACATCGATTTGCAGCATTTCAAGTAAACATGAGTCAAGCGCAAGAGCAAATATTAAATCAACTTGAAGCAGTTCAAGGGAACATAAGTGGAGATTACAGACAATTGTCAAACAGAGTCAAGTGTTTGGAAAACAAGTCATGTTATAGTAAGAACGTAACAGAAAGTGAGTAGTTTACGTTTAATTTCAAAAAACAGCTAGGAAATCAAGACTAGAGTAGATCGACGTTTGCTTCCATAAATAATTCGAAAATCATACAATAGAAAAAAAATTGATAGTAAGCATATAGGCAAATTTCAAACGTCCATGCATATTTTTCATAGTGTCTGAATTTCAATGTTGTTTTCACCCTACAAAAAGAAGATATAGTCATGAATTTTTCGTACATGATAAAATGCAGCATTCTACAACTAGGTCAAGTTATATATATGAAACAATATTAATAAAAGGTTCACAAAAATGCTTTTGATTCATATTTACTCTATCGATTATCATTTCTAGTTTCAATTCACAAAGGCATCACCCAACAGCCAACTATACTCAAGTGGAAAGAAGAGTTAATCATAGAGAACGGTATGTAACTTACAACTAGGCTAATTATGCAACAGTGTAAGCGTTATTCATCACATGTAGAGATCAAAACTCCAATATATTTTATAGAATAGTTTGTCTGTTCAACTTCAGATCTGTTGATGAATAAAAATCTCGTGAAGTTTTAACAATATCCCAACAAAACATGTTGACAATAGATACAGATATCTAAAGTAATATTAACTAATTACTTTATAATTGCTCGATAAATATGTAAAGAAGTAGAAATTAAATGATTTTCTCAATTCATAGTTTTTACTTTAGTATGGGCATAATATGATCATTTTTATTATTTACTTTTGTCAGTCTCTATTAGAAAATTATCATTTGTTATAGATTTACAAAAACACCATAGATAAACGATTCAATGATCTGTTTTCGATATTTGCTCATCTTTGCTTTGTTTTCTACCTATCGATATTAGTATGAACGTGATCAAGCATTTAGAAGAAAAAACAATCAGGTTGTGTTTCGAATTTCAATCAGCTAAAAATTATTGTATTTCTTTCTTATTCAAAAATAAAACGTGTTTTATACTATGTCGGAGAAGTATTACTTCATCTTTTAATTATTACGAATTCTCAAAACAAGAATGAAGCAAACGCATTAATATATTTAACTCGAGACTAGGTAAGTGTACGTGTACATGTTTCAGCATTCTATAATCAGTCCCGAAATAGCGTACAGAGAAAAGCTGTAAATGTGCATGGAGACATAGTAAAGATATAACGAACTTTCATTGAATATGAACATCGATTCTCTTTTATCGAGATATAGTTGAGAAATATTCCACCAGTGCTTCTCCTTCGGTGATCAGAAGGTTCTTAAGATAGAACTTACTTTATTTCCTTAGAGAATAGCTATATTGATCGTTCAGAATGCGTTTGTCTTCGATAGATCTTCTATTTGATCCTTCCAACTGCGGTCCTGCTCTTTTTATATCGACGGCCAACACTCAACTTCAACGAACCTCATCTGAAAATGCTCATTCTACATGTCGCATTACCACTGCCGGTTGGCCAAAAGGAAAACACTATTGGACGATAAAGATTCATGATCGTGGCTTAAGTGGTCGTATAGTGCTGGGTATTGTGAATGAGAATGCTGAATTTAGCAAAGAATACTATCCAGGGATGTTATCTGACAGTTGTGGCTATAACGTATATGATGGCAAGGTTTACAACTCGGGAAGGAACAATGATTTCAATCCTGTTGTGCCTTGTAACAGTGACATTATTGGTATTTTACTTGACTTAGACGTGCGCACGTTGACCTATTTCATTAATGGAGAAATGCTTGGTTGCGCATTTGGACAAATGCCAGTTCAGTCTGGTGCAATCAAGTATGACCCAGCTGTTTCATTATACGAGCTTGGTAATTGGATCAGCTTGCTCCACACTATCTCCTAAAATATACAATACCATACGGTTTAGAGAGACAATAAATGCTTTAATTAAGATTTTGACCTTTTCCTTCACCTAATCCATACTCACAACCACCCTCGATATATCACTTCAATAAGCAACATTTACTCGAATCATCGAGACCTTGTCACACATGGACATAACTCAGTTATTTAACTAGAAACAGTCTAAAGCGAACAGCAAGAATAGTGCCTACGTATAAACCAACAAGAGCATCAGCGAGGAATCAACTAGATGATAGCTGTTAGTGGAATGAAATATTGGTTTTCTTTATTAATATTAGATAAAAGTATGACGAGAGAAAATTAATATGCGTCTCTCAAATAGAAATTTAACTCCTTAGATACAATTCGATATGTACTCAATTAAAATTCATGTCATTTCGAGCAGTATGAATGAAGATCAAGATAGAATAATCGGAAGAAAGACGACATTTGTTCAAAAAGTTACTACAACAATGGAATTACAAGAAAATGAATAGCACATGGTGTCTACATTAACTTAATCGTTTTCTTTTTCTTGCAGAAACAAAACATGCAGCATATTGTTCAAGTCAAAGAAAACTGCATGCACAAAATAGAAATGAATTTCAAATCATTATCCAACGAATTGATACTTGATATATATGAATTTCTCTTCACTGTCCATCTTTTTCGTGCATTTGATGACCTCAATACTTGTTTTAACTATCTATTTATTAGTCATTTTCGATTCAATGGTCACCTCGATTTATAGTTTGTATACAATTGAAATTCGGTGTTTTTGTGGAGGGTGAAAGATGAGTCTTCTCTTCACTCACACTCTTGCAGCTGAGTTAGTGAAAAGTTAAGTCAAACGAAAATTTCTCTCTTTTATTTATAGAAACACTAATCAACGTTTGGATATTGCTTTGACCATTCAGTTAATTCATCAAAGTCTTGTTGTATATAGCACGTGATCATTCTTCTAGTTTTGATACTGTAATGTTATTCATAACTATTTACTGGATGTAAATCCTAGCAGAAAACACACATCAATCCCAAATTGAATTACTGAATTTTACAAAAGATAAACAATATGATTATGTACATGCCTGCATGTAGAACGAAATAGTAGAAATAGAGAATGGAACTTGCATCGTTCTTTTTGTTGCAAGAGAAAATTGAATTTAATATTTGTACAAAACATATCATTTGTTTACTCAATTCAATATGTAAATAAGAGGCAATTAGCAACAGTAGAAACAACAATACTTTCTTACCGTCCGTAATCGTTCTTTCTTTTTTTATTGAAGTTTGACAACCAATAATGGCCTTCAGTGTCAACAACAATAAATGAAAAACATTTTTCGATAATTGAAAAAAAAAAAGAACAACTCGTCCTCCATCGTAAAGCAAAAGTTTCATTTAAATAAAGAAGTTTGGCCACTGAATCACCTTGATTTGTGATTTCTGGTTGACGACGAATACATAATACATAGATTTTTTCACATTACGAGAATCAATCAGTCAATATGGGTTCCGAAGCATCTACAATACCAAATTCTCTCAGCAATAATACCCATCCTACCGTAACACCATTATCATTGTCCTCTACTTTGAATCAGCAAACGGACTCAAATCAAGTTCCAAAATGGGGTCGACAAATTGATACAAATCAAATTATTGAAAATTTTCTTCTGATTTGGCTGGACGAAAAAATCGATGAATCCAATGAAGATTATCAGAACTCAATCAAACATTTACGACACACCGTCAATACTGTCGAAACATTCCAAAATAATGAAGAATGTATCGATTATACTTCAAGACTTCAAGATAAAAAAAGCATTCCTTATTATTTCCGATGCTGTATGTCAAACAGTTGTGCCACGTATTCATAACATAGATCAAGTTCACTCAATTTATGTCTTTTGTCAAAAAAAAGAAAAATGTCAAGAGTGGACAAAAGAATGGTCGAAGATAAAAGGTATTTACACTGAAGTTATTCCAATTTGTGATTTAGTTCGACAATCGGTTCGACAATGTGACGAAGATTCAGTCTTAATTACTGAAATATCATTGAATCAAAATGAATCATCATTTATCTACACACAACTTTTCAAAGAAATAATTCTTGAAATTGATTTCGATGAAAAGAAAGAAATCAACGATTTAGTCGACTATGCCCGAAAGAAATATGTCGGCAATGATGAACAATTGAAAATTATCGACGAATTTGCTGAAAACTATCGAAGTCATTTGGATGAAAACAACACACCTATTTGGTGGTATACACGTGATTGTTTTACATACCGCATGCTAAACAAAGCATTGAACGATTTACATGTTGAAACTCTTCTCAAAATGGGTATCTTCATGCGTGATCTTCATAAAAATATCGACAAACTCCACTCTGAGCAAACGAATGGTATTCATTCAGTGTACCAGGGTAAAACCATGACCAATCAAGACTTCAATAATAAAATAAAACAAGGTGGACTTATATCATTCAATAATTTCTTATCGACAAGTATTGTCCAGAATGTGGCTATTGAATTTATTTCAAAAGGGCTCGAGTCCAACAAGAACAAAATCGGTGTTCTCTTTAAAATCACTATTGACCAATCGGTTTCATCGGCTGCGTTCGCTCGCATCGACAAAATTAGTTACTATCACAACAAAAATGAAATTCTATTTTCACTGCATACGATTTTTCGCGTTCAACAAATAAAAGAAATACGCGAGCACGGAATGACCATATGGCAAGTTAAACTTACACTCATCACTGAAAATGACGACGAACAGCTTAAAGCTCTCAGAAAACGAATGCGAGAGGAGATCACTGGAACAGAATGGCAACTCATGGGTTCACTGTTATGGAAACTGCGTGAGGATGACTAGGCAGAACAACTATACACCATGTTACTCGAACAGGCATCTAATGAAAACAATAAAGCGTATTGTTATGGTCAACTTGGAATGATCAAGGATAACCAAGGAGACTATAAAAAAGCACTCGAATTTTATGAAAAATTACTCGATATCAAGAAGAAAACTCTCTCCCCAAATGATATAGACTTGGCTGCCACCTACAACAATATCGGTGTGGTTTATAAAAACATGAAAGATTATTCGAAAGCACTTGCATCGTACGAACGGTCACTTGAAATCCGAGCAAAAGCTCTTCCTCCAAATCATTCTGACTTGGCACAATCCTACCTCAACATCGGTTCGGTGTATTACAACATGGGCGAGTACTCGAAAGCACTTTCATCGTACGAACGATCACTTGAAATCCGAAAAATAGCTCTTCCTCCGAATCATCCTCACTTGGCTTCCTCTTTTACTGGTATCGGTGTAGTTTATTCTCACATGGGTGAGTACTCGAAGGCACTTTCACTGTACGAACAATCACTTAAAATCCGCGAAATAGCTCTTCCTCCGAATCATCCCGACTTGGCTGCTTCATACAATAACATCGGTAATGTGTATTATAACATGGGCGAGTACTCGAAACCACTTTCATATTACGATAAAGCTCAAGAAATCTGGAAAAAATCACTACCTCCAACGCATCCGTATATTGCACTCGTGCAAAGAAACATTGAAATTGTAAAACAGAAATTGTAATTTTTTTTACTTGTTTAAACGAGAAAATAAATTGACCTTCTCAAATACTTGGTGGAGAAAGCCGGTAATGATAGGCAAACATACATCTATGATCACTAGCGGCGTAACCCGGTAATTAGATCAATGGGTAAACTTATTTTGTCTCGGAGAAAAACGATGAGCGAAATGAGCAAGTTTTTCGTTGATAGGTCAAAAAAATTTTTTACCCAACAAAGTACTGGTAATGTAAAAAAAACACAAAAAAAAATAAAATGAGCTCCCTTTAATCAAATATGCATCAAACTCATATCTTAAGGGTGTGGGTCGGTCTGGG
Source organism: Rotaria sp. Silwood1 (assembly GCA_905250075.1). Taxonomy (NCBI): domain Eukaryota; kingdom Metazoa; phylum Rotifera; class Eurotatoria; order Philodinida; family Philodinidae; genus Rotaria; species Rotaria sp. Silwood1. Next base: position 63,820 of record CAJNOP010000679.1, on the reverse strand, counting down.
TGTGGGTGGGATGTGAGAGGTGTGTAGTGTTGATGGAGACAAGATCAACACCCACACCCACACCCTTTGAGCGTCAGCAGCGCGGAGACGGTCCAAATTTTGACAATAAATAGGTCGTTGGGACATGAATGAGACGGAACTAAAATGTTATACAACATGTGATCATATTCGCCTAACAAGATCCTCTATATAAATACGACCAACGCACTCAAGAGGTATTGTCACTTTTGATGTTTTTCGATATCTGAACCCAAGATATTTCATCTTTTTGAGAGCAGTTGTCTTCGTTTGGATAGGAAAATCCAGATAATCTGCTAGTATTCTTCCAAGAAGAGCTGTTGTTGTCGGATATATTTTTTTTGGCGAGCATTTCATGGAAGACTTATCGAATAGTATCCTCCGCAAATGCACTCAGTACGACTGGTTTTCGTCCGACGTTGCCTGCCTTCTTTGGTGACCTTGGCTCAGAAACTGAGACCAACGATTTGGCAACTGACACTGTTGGATACAGTTGACGATGGCTCGTAATAATTGCTCCTGACGATGCAATACTCTGTATTGTGGTACGAACCGTCGAGGTGTGACACAAAGATGATGAGGTGATGTCTGAAGTTCGACTGCGCAGGAGATAAACCTTATGCTCTTTGTTCTATTCTTCAACAATTTCACGCATTTCTTTTTTCAAATTGCTGGTCGACTTAATTGATATTTCAAGATAGGCTTGAGTGCGCTCCAATGTGTTGTTGAGAGGAATTATAGAACCATTTTTCTCTGATTCAACAAATGATATCACCCGAAAAAAATTCGTTTGATCTCGACAGAATATTTTTGACCAGTCATCGGAATTAAAGTCTTTCAAGGAGATAGAACTCGTATATATTTATAACTTTCTTCAGTATTAAGTAATGCGAGTGTGATGAATCTCACTTTGTATATATATCCGATAAGGAAAAAAACGAATGAGTATGAATGTCAGAACATGCCAGACCAACAAAGAGCGAAACACGCCCTCACTACATATCATCACACAAAGAGCTGTATCACACAAAATATGCAATCAAGAAAGAATGTGTATACAGTAAAGAAATAAGAATGAAAAGGAGAAAGCATGAAGTAGAGCGCATGCATCATGGACATGGCCGTGTCAGCAGAGCTAGACTAGAGAAAAATGTCCAGTGCATAGAGAGTAAAGAACAGAAACGTCCAGAGTGTTGTTATAAACAAGTCAATAGCGAATCATATTTCACTACTACTTTACAACCTGATTAATACGTTGAATTGTCTTTTAGTTCGATACGACAAGTAAAAAAGCGAATGCACGCTTTGGTTGACTATGGTCGACCCTGTAGACCATGACGAGTACATGTGTGACTATCTCTCAAGAAGTTTTCCAAAGAGGAAAACGTCATTATTCAATTTCGTATCAGTAAAAAGATGAATGTCTATTAGTGATTCACACTTATTCCGTGTACAGAGGTGTGTCAGAGTAGTTCAATGTAGAACGTCTTATTCTTCAAGAATGCAATAGAAAAGTCTGAAAATTATACCCTATATAAAACCATCTATGGGCTACAATCTGAGATAATTTGATTCGAAATGATCCTGAAGGTCACAAGAATGGGACATAGAAGAAGACCCGAATCCCGATAAGACCATGATAAAAAGTTACGACCCCAATGAATTTAATATAGGTAGATGTCCCCCACCCTGCTCTATCGAACGGTGAAAACCACAGCTCGATAACTGAAACTGATCAAAACTTATTCCAAAAATAGGCGTCAGTACTTTGAAAAAAAATCCGACATTAGTTTTACTGAGATAGAATATCTTATAAAAATATAAAGATCATCTAAAAAAGATGATATGAATGCGCTTCGATGCATTGAACTCGATCACAATGGAACATGATAAATAGGTTACGGTTAAAACTACTACCATGAGGTTGTTCAATTGTTATATGAAAATGTTCTCATGACTTTCCTTCGATCACCATATACAGTCTAATTATTTTTAACCAGGATATTATCATGTTCAACATACGAAGGGATATCCCTAATCATCACAGCTTAGTCAGAAGAGCGAAGTATCATACACAATCAGAAGTTTTCTGATAATCTAGATAGATAGTTAATGTCAATATGTTAGTAGCCATATAGTTTCTTTTTTATTTCTGGATGATTTGAGAATATTTTTGTGAGGTCAACAAATATTGGATGAAAGTCTGCTTGTTCTACTCGCACTATTTGGTTCGTCTTTGGTTAGTATCTGGCTCTATGAAATACTAATTTTTCGAAACGTTTTGAATGTATTGCTAGTAAAAGCAATTCGTTGTGTTTGATCACATTTTGGAACACAAATTTTTAGTATATCTGTAATTACATTTTTGGCTGATTTTCATTTATCTGAATATCTGGGTTTGATTAGACAGTGGTTAAAAGAACCAACAAGACATTCGCTATGATTCGAGGAAAGTTTTTTTATCATAATATTCGAGATCTGATCATATCCTATTGATGTTTTCGACTCAAGAGAACAAATTCACCGTCTGATTTCTTTTGTACTTGTTTTATCTATTTGTGCATTAGAATGTGATAATATCTTCAATATTTCATTGCAGTCACTATCAATTTATACTTCATGTGTAATTGAATAATCAGTCATGCATGGAAAATCTATTGCATATACAGCTTACTATATGGCTTCGGATCATTTAATACATATTACTGACACAGGAAAAGATCTCTCACGTTCTTGACTACTTCTCCTCTTTTTCCATTCTTTTGATATTATCGTCTTGTCCGTTTCTAAGTGAAACGATAGGTTTGTCGATCAGTTCATGAATACTCTTTTCGGTGGCATCATGAACTATTACTTCTTCAAAAATGCTTTTGGTTTGTTTGTTCTTCATTAATGGGAGTACAAAAAATGAGCGCGAGTATCACTTCTCCATATATTAAGTATTAATTGAAATTGATGAATGTGAGTATAGGCATCGACAGCCACAGTCACAGCTATACCTCACCTACATCCTATAGAGTTTGAATACATTTCATGAGAAGAGTTAGGAGTTCAATTTCGTTCGAGAAAATTTACTATGATTAGAAATATTTTGATTTTTTTTAGGATCGATTGTGCAATGAGTTGATTAATATGTTAATGAGTATTTTATATTATGTCTGTAAAAAAGAATATAGAACGAACAAATCATGATTAGAGATGGCGACGGAATTGCTTGACACGTTTGTGACTGATGGATCTTTTCGATTGTTTACGTAATCTCTTTCGAAGCCGTGAGTGTTCCGGGTAAAACAGATCATAATCTAGATAGTCTTCCCAGTAGCCATAGTATTCATAGTAGTAATAGTCGTCATTTGAGAGCGATAAACAGTCTACCTTACATGCAATATCTCTTTCAATTTCTGAGAGCCATTGCTTGATCTCACCAGCAAAATTCCATGTGTCACAAGTATAAAATGTGACATATGATAAATGTTCGGCTTGCTCAAATATCATTATTGCGTCGTTCACATACATGATATCAGTGTCAAGCCGTTTGATATGATGAGGTAATTTCAAACAGATAGCATTCAGAGTTAATAACTTCATTCTTGCATAATCGTTGCAGTCTATTTGAATTGAACGAAGATTCCATGCTCGTTTGAATAGTGTATCCATTTCAATATCTAGACTCGTACTGAACTCACCCTCACTTTCGAAATACAAGTATAGTTTTCGAAGATTCGATAGATTAAGAATTGTTGAAAGATGTTCAATTGAACGGATAGGCCATCTGTAATCAATTATTAGTGTAAGCTCTGTTATATTGCGAAATTGATAATGCGTTCTTTGATCAATCTAAAGACAGAAATGTGTGGTTGCAAGAATATTGGAAAATAAAATATGGAAGATCTTGTACTCAAGTGAAACAAATACAATTCATGCGAGTGTCCTTTTATTGAATATCTTACAAACAAGAAATCTTCAAAGAGTTTTACAAGAAAAAGAAAAAATGATTTTCAAGAATCTCATTGAAGAAGAACTCGTTTCAAGGAGTTCCTATGGAATAGATGATTTACACAAAATACATATCTAAGTCTTTTTACTAAAATCTATTGTATGGCTCAACAAATATTTAATTTAGATAAATGTTGAGATGTAAAAGTTTACAACTATTCATTGAAAAATAAATGATCGGCATTATTGCAAAGAAATACTTTTTGTTTACTATATGTTTCTAAAAATCAAGTTCTCCTCCAAAAGACACTGAATCAGTTCCGTTTCTTCGAAATAATAAGACCAATCGAACACTAATTTTATCAAAAGTACTACTTATCGAAAAAGAAGGCTATAGGATAGCGAAAAATTAATCGATGAATTGAAAATAAGTATGTGTAATCGATCAATTTGTCAATAAAATAATCTAGACAACATTAAAAACTATACAGTATGATTCACTTATTTTTGCTCATTTTCTTGAGTCTACTGTGTTTCTGCAAAACTTGAAAAGTTTTTCTTTTTTTATATGGCTGGATAGAGCACTGATTACTCTATCGAACTATATGTAGTTTTTATGTTGTTTACCTTGTATCTTGTCCCAAAAATGTTGATACATTTCGAAAAGAAGCCGAAAAAGATTTTTTTACCCAGCAATTTTCAGACCATTTCTGAGGTAATTTTTTTCGATGACTGCTTTTTACCGAGATACTGAAACTTTTATTTTTATATATTTTAATAGACTATTAGTTCCTCTACCAAACTATATATTTTTCATTGGACTTATTCTTTATCTTTCTTATAAACTTGTTGACTTTTTTGAGAAATACAGGTTGATTATATCAGTGTGAATAGTTTTGTTCAATTCGCTGTATTTAAACAATACCTTGCATATTTCTTATTTTGATATAGTTGGATAGAGTGTCGATTACTCCATCGACCCATATAATTTTCATTTTGTTTACTTTGAATCTTGGCCAAAATTTGGTACTTTTCGAAAAGCAGTCATCAGCGATTTTTGCATCCAGCAATTTTGCGACCATCTCATAGCTAATTATTTTTACTATTATCTGGCGTACTAAGACTTTTTATTTATACATAGAATAATAGACCGCTCTTTTTTATACCGAACTATATATTTTTCATCGGATTTATGCTTTATCTCTCTTATAAACTGGGCAACGTTTCTGAGAAATGTGTTCCTGAATTTTTTCATATACTTTTTTTTGACTTTTCTCCAAAGAAATTTTGGCTGTTTAAGCATATAAACTTTTTGTCATTGATATATAGCTGAATAGAGCGTTAATTTCTCTACCGATTTATATGATTTTGGTTAGATTTACGTTCAGTCGTACAGATGCATTTTTACAAAAACCACTATAACCTTGGTTTGTCATAAATGCAAAAGTGGTTCAAATTTTAACAGTAAAATTCAGTCTTCTCCACAATTTCGAATCCGTTTTGTTTAATATGTTTTACATGACGAAGTTTGATGGATCTATTCCATCTAGAACAGTTTCAATCATTAATGAATTTAGTTGAACTGAAATATGAACGTGCAAAAGTTACGTGCGAGGGTTTCTCGGAATTTATCAATTTTTTTTAACAAGGCGCAAAATAAAAAAAATAAAAACTATATAGTTCGATAGAGTAATCGATGCTCTATCCAACCATATCAAGAAGAAAAACTTTTCAAATTTTGCAGAACCACAGTAGACTGAAGAAAAATGAGCAAAAATAAATGAATCATGTTGTATTACTAATCATGAGTATTGCATTAAAAGGTGACATTTAACATCGATTATACTATTAATTTCAATTCCAAATTCATGAGGATATTTTGATAATGTGATTAGAATCTGGTTTTGGTAAATAGGTTTTTATATTCATTCGAAAATATTACTTCTTGCATATGACCAGATCTTGTAGAGCAGGATTTAGTCGAAATACCTTTGGATACTTTTCATTTTATTAGAGCGAAAAAGAATAAAATGCAACAAAAACTAATATTTCAAGAAAACATCAATCAATACGTGTGTAAATAGATTTTCATGAAAATCAAACATTAAGACGTTTTTTCTCATAGATGAAAAGTTGCTCATACATTTCATGGTTCTCATCATTCTTTTTAATATCAAAACGTTGCATTTTGGCTGCAGGTAAAAATACTCGCATGATCAGATTTCCTCCATGAACAGAAGACCACAGAACTCTTACAACTTTTAGAGGAGTTTATTAGTGAGTACTTGATGAATTCTTCGATGTAAAAGAAAACTATTCAATAAAATTGTATTTTCGAACTCTCTTCCTTTGAAATGTTATCCATATAAAGGCCGCAAGCAAACATATCTATGTACAACATCGTAGAATTTTCTTATGTAACACTTTTGAAGTATCTATTAATAAGAAGCTTTATGAACTATAAATAATATCGATGAAGAATAGCCTCATTCGGAGAGAATAGATTTTAAACTGTTAAAAATTCGATATAATTCAGATCTTTATAAGAGTAAAGTTTCAACTAAAACAGAAATGAAAAATACCTTGATAACAAGACCATGAACCGTTCGAAGATTGCTACAATTAACTAGTCTCATGCTAATAAATTCAATATTCAGTAAAAAATGTTCAATCACTGAGAGATTCATCCTTCGAAAGTAAATAGTAAGCAGTTTTGAATATTCTTTATAAATTGCTGTAAATGTTCCTCTACCATTAGAAAGCTTAGTAGTTCATTCTTTGAAAACATGAGGAAACTATTGAGACTTTCTAACCTACAACGGTTTATGGCACACGAAGAAATGTTTGAAAAGCAGGCGTGATAAGAATAAGTTACCTTTCTTAGCATTATCGGATTTTATAAAACTAATATTCTACTAATCAAATTCTATTATTTATTCTAGCTAGTTTATAAGATTTAAGTGAAATTATCCTAAGAACCCTAAGCAACAATGAAGAATCTTTTGAATAATAATTACAATCTTTCAGTATTAAGGAGTACTAAAATACTAATAGTATGCACATCGAGTCTAAATAATGTATTTAATAAAACTTATCATTAGATTCAAGCAAGAGTCTATCGCCTTTCTTGTGCAAGAATTAGCAGAATTCAAGCATATAAAATAAGACTTACATTGTTTTGAATGTGTTCAGTCATCATTTGACTTAAGTTTAAGTCTAATCGATTGGCATTGACGATGATTGGCGCATCGTTACCCGTGACGTTCAATTTTGAATGTAGAATTGTATTTTGTTGGCTAGAATAATCAAAGCTATCTAGAAAGATGGGTATCGAATAGAGATAAAACTTCCGATCATAGCCGTCATCTACATGGTCACATTTCACAAACCAACGTTTGATTTCAAACCAGAATGGTGTTTGAAATGGTGCAATCAACGATTCTACAGTGTAACGCTCTGCACGAACGTGCACAGGACGAGTAAACCAGAATTCAAACTTATTCAATAGAGGCAATTTCGTTTCAATAAAATTTTCCCATCGAAAACCATCAAATAATAAAATATCGCTTGAACTTGTTTCGCTAGTTAGTCGAAGATGCGTTAATCCAGGTAAATGTGAAAGGAATGATTCAATCATATGTATTGTTATATAAGAACTGCAGTTTAAAGTGAGAGAAGTTAAATGACAGAACTGTTTAGTATCAGAAAGCGTAAGTCTAGTCTCATCGAATCGATTCTCATGAACATCTTTCAGAATCAATGTTCGTAAATGAGGTAATTGACTAAGAATAGAGTAAACTGTATTCCAACTGCACCTATACACAATTGTCAGATATTTCAATTTACATGAAATGGGCCATTGTATTTCATAGAGAATATTTTCGCTTACATCGCATTCCAATTTACGAAGATCATTGTGCGATATAATAGATGATAACGAGCTACTTATATTGCTGTTATAATGTTCATCAGATAACACTGAGAATGTTGTAAGAGGATATTTCTTGATATATTTTTGAAATTCAGCCAAATCTTGGTAGTCTACATAAAAGAGAGTCAATGAACGTAGTCGAATAAATTGGCCAATATGAAAGTGAGAAAGAAAGAATCCAATTTGACCATAGTTCTCGAATTCATCCGTAAGCGTAAGTGAAATAACATTTTTAGGATTAATAATACATGCTATGAGAGATATCTCAGATTTTGTTATAAAGCGGAAGTCTAGTTCATAACGATTATAGGAATTAACAATTGAATAGAGCTGTTTACATACACGACGAATTGAAAAAACAATGGTCTCGACATTGAGATTATCGAAGATTCGATGAACAAGTTCGATGGGTAATGTTTGAATGGAAGATATTTTCTTAGTAGACATAAGTTAAGTTATCATACGTAAAATGTGTAAATATAATATATATCTTTTTTTCCTAACTATGCGTCATGATTGCGTAATCACTTGAAATATGAATATTTTGCAAGGTGACGAAGTCGACTCTCTAGAATGAGAAAAACACACGTGTACGATTATCTATTCGTCGAAATAGTGAGACCGGAATCAACTAATAATTCATAGAGCGACTCTCGGAAAGTTTCAAAATGAAAAAATAATAAGCAAAATTTGAAACCCCAGCGATATCTTTTGGTCTCAAGTTTAGTCAAAACGAATATTGTTTGATCACTTAAGGGTGTGTGTGGGTATGGATGCGGTTGTACGTCTAAGTGGAACCATAACCAACACCCAAACCCTACTACGATAAAATTAAATGCATAAAAATACAGCTCATATGAAAAGAATTGATTCATTGAACTGAGAGTTGTCACACGTGTCGTATGAGTAAAATAAACGAAATTAAACCTTTTGTAAGAATTATATTTTCTTCTTGATTTTTTATTGCCGATATACTACCCATTCAATATCATTTAGTCACAGTATAGATTCAGATAAGAGTTCTATTTTTTAATTATACTCAATAGATAGATATTTTTGATTACATAGTATCATTTATGTTCAACTAAAAAGAAATTTCAAAATGAAATATTCTATTTAAACTGTGCTTTATCAACAGTTTGTCCATTGGTTCATGAGAATAATTATGTGCTTAATAGAGAGTTTGTTGAATATATTGTTATTATTTTTTGTTTATAGCTAAATGAAAATACTTTTTTGACATCTTCATAAAAAATGATTTAGTCAAAATATAATCCATCATTGAAAATTATCAATTATTTCATCACTCAATTCTGATGACATAATTGAGCTAGATTCTTCAATAATATCAAGTAAATCAATAAATATTGGTGTTGTATCACCACTACCATCATTCATATTTAAATGACGTTCAACAATATTAATAGCTGTTTGTGTTATTTGATCAGTACTTTGTTGTATTGATGTATTTGGTAATTCTTCAGACAAATCAATATTTAAATGAAGTGTATTTGATGTTTCAATAGGTGTATAATTTTCATTAAAAGCTGGTCGTCGAATAACTGAATTAGCTTGTGCTTCAATTTTATCGAGAACTGAATCAATATTATCAAGAATTGAATTAATTTGTGTTACCATCATTGATTGTATAGGTATAGATGATTCATCTGTATGAAATGACATAGATGATTGATGAATAATTGGTTGTTCTCCATGTATTATGGGTGAAGGTGGTGGTGATTTAGTAATTAGTGATGTATAACTTTGTGATGTTGATAATGACATTGATGTTGGTTGAAATTGTAAATCATCATCGATAGGATGAAATTTTTTTCGTTCAGTATTATCAGTTATAGAATTAACTTCATTAATCAATCGTTTATTTGATAATTCTTGATTAAGAGACGATGATGATGATGATGAACCACCACCAAATACACGACATACAAATTGTTTCGCTTTTTCAAATACTCCTGATGTATTGGATAAAACCTTGAAATAAAAATGTCATTAGTGAAATTCTTGCGTAACTAAAATGTAAAACACGATATAGCGGCTGTTGATAATCGTATAAAGATTGTTTTAATCTATCTATTTTGAGCCACATTTATTCATCACCCTTTTTTTACTAAATCCTCCAAAAAAGCAATAAAGAAATACTAGTTCATGTATTATAATGAAGCATTGTTGGTATACAGTCTGTGATCTATGGGTGATTCAATGACATATAAGTCTGTGTTCCTCTTGTTAATCTTAGTCGAAAAATCTCGTCTAAAACTTCACTAGTAAGAATTAGGATCACTCTATCAAATCGTGAAAAAAACACTTTTGTTTTTATCTGTTGGGAAATCGAAAATAGTCATTTTTCTTTAATGTCGAGTTCTTTAAAATTATACTAAAGGTTTTATATTAGATCGTATTTGGCAAAAGAAAAATATGTTGATATGAATATTTCAAGAAAAAAAAAACAAACTTTAGCAACATTAGATGTTGTAGTTATAGGAATAGTTGGTTCTATATCGTTTGATTTTTCGATTTGAATCAATTGATTTTCAGAATTTTTAACATTTTGTTTTGATTTAATTTTTTTCACATGAAAATATTGACGATATTCATTATGTAATATGTCATGGACTTCTTTGTTTGTTTTTAATGGTCTATAGATAAAAGATTTCGTGTTCTTTTTTTTTGTAAAATGTTTATTAGAAAATTAAATACAACATACTCGCAATTTTTAAGTATTTCAATTAAATTTAAACGATATTCATTGTTAGTAAATAGTTCTAAAAGTATTGTTAGACTATCTGATGTGATAAATGTATGAATCTAATTAAATATATCAACGAAAAAAAAAAACAAAAGAATTATTGAAGAAAAAATAGATTTTACAGATGGAATTAATTGATTAATTGCTTGTAAACGATATTGTTCATGATTAAAGATAGAAAAAAAGAATTGAAGAGTATTTGAATTGAATTGTAAATTATTAAGATGAGATTTAAGTGTAACAAGCATTTGTAATCGATCAACATCATTATCAAGTCGATGTAATTCTCGACATAATATATCAACTGGTGAAGGGTTCTTATTTATCATTATTTAAAGCATATTTTCAAACAAAAGAGTGATCAAAAAAACACTAAAAGTATTTTTTTTTTATTTGCTTCCGCAAAATTTTATTTCATAGGAAGAAAAAAGCGCCACATAGAATGAAGTTAACATTGATAAATCTGTATCGTAGTATATGAATGAAAATATGTCGACTAAAGTTTCATACAATGATTAAGAAGTAGTTGTTACAGATATAAATCAGAAAAATAGACAGATGTCATTTATTCATTGATTATTCACCATTCATTAAATAGTTGCAAAGTCGGATTTAGTAAAAGTATTATTTTTGAATTGGAATTCATAATATGATCAATTTATAACTTTCTTCGATTAATTTGTCTGATAAAAAGCAGTGAGAAAGGGTCAGAATAGATTGGAAATTTTCGAATAGAAAGAAGCGAGGGTTCAGACACTTATCGCAATTTCCTTTTCGTTTTTTTAAGCATTGTTCATAACATCTTTAAACTAAACTGTTTTTAATTAGCATTTTCAAAGGAGTAACTTCTCATAATGGAAAAAATAAACAAACAAGGATACGTGAACAAATAGACTAATCAAAATAGATGATTTCTACTTGAATGTTCTTTATGGGTAACCCAATTGTTAACTTTTACATCGGTGTTTAAACATAGTTTTTCATTCATCATTAGATATTTTCTAACATGGATTCAAACTTATATCTTGTTTCTAATATATCTAATTGCTCTCAATACTCCAAGTTATTTGACTGATATGAGTATAAATTTAGCCTGATAAATGAATTCAACTATAGGATTTGTGTTTAAAATGAGTACTGAAATTGTCTTATGAGCTATTTAGAAGCAATAACTACGTAAAGTACTAAACACTTTTTATCGCAATATCGGATCTCTAGACTTTGTAAAAATTTCTTTCAGATCAGTGACATACGTTATTATTTAAATAACTCACTAGACCATTTTCTAATGTTGTTCGTTCAGCTTGTTTTTTAGCTGCTGTTAACGTAGATACAATTAGTTCTATCTGAGTGATATTTGACGAAATAATTTTCCTCACCAATTATTTCTATTCGTTTAAAATTCTAGTCCGTCAATAGCTGCCTAATACAAGTTTTTAAATCCTGCTCTAAGAGAAATCAATGATCGGTCTTCAAGATCTTAGTTTTCATTATGAACATTCAAGGAATTGGACTCAAAATCATATGAAAGAGTATGTTAATCAAGCATATTTCACAGATCTGAATCCGTGGGATACCTTTTTGTTACTAAAACCGATATATCAACTAAACAAAATTAGACTCAATGACAGCAATTCAATGTTAGACATTCTTTAAGCAGTCATTAATGAACTTTCAAAATAAAATCCCTAAGGGCATTGTTGACGAGGGACAATACTTTGAAAATCAACACTAGAACCAGTCTTTCAATATTTCTCCAAATGACTGATGCGAAAAATTTCTTTTGTAGTGTTCCTTATTAATCTTGTTGTATTCATGATACTAATAACTTCACGGTGCACAATGAATAATCATCTTCTGTGACAATCGTTACAAAAATAACGGAAAATAAGGAACACGGAATGCACACCATCTGCCCGTTATGTGATAGATGCTACTGATCATATTAATAGCAGCCTGAAAGATACTTTTTTTTTCTAGGAAATGTGACTCTTTTAAAAAGAATCTTTATTTTTCTAGATAATATAAGAGTACAAAAAAAAATGTTTGAAAAATAGGAAATAACCAATTGGATTTAAAAGCCATAAAAAAAAATATACGATTATTACAAAGCCAGCCCATTATCGAAATGATGCTTCACTATGACCAAATGCATTCAATATCAATTCGATAGAAAAAGAACAGAAGTCTTTTATAATAATTCTTCATATAAATGATAAGTCACTGTTGGAGCAGATGTTACAGATGAAGCTCGTCGAGATGATGATATATCATATAAAGCAGGTACTACAACAGGTATTGATGATGATAAATTTGTAGCTATTGTTGATGAAGACAATGCAAATGATTTCTTTTTAACTCTTCTTTTCCAAATAAAAAAAATCATTAAACTAACAATAACACCAAAAAAAATACCACCGAGAATGCCAGCTAAGACAGCACTTATATTAATTTGAGATGCAGATAATTGTGCAACCGAAGTTGTTACTCGATCTTTCAAACAAAGAACATTATTGTTCTCTATATTGAAATTTAAAAAAATAATCTTTACCTGTACATACAGGTCCGACGAACCCAGGATGACAGACACATGTTTCATTTATACATTTACCCGTTTGTAATGTAATACATACCTCACATAGTTCTGATGCTTTAAATATAGAGAAAAATTAAGAAAAGATATTAAACCTTATCTTATCTATTGATTAGATATCGAGCTTTTGAAATAACTTTTTTCATCAATGTTCATTGAAAAATGTTTGTTTAATTTTTCATCATTAAAAAACAATGAATATATGTTGAAAATAATTAACTATATACTTTCTTTAAATTGAATTCGCTGAGTAGATTTTTTCAAATAGTAAATAAATTCTAAAACGCTGTATGTGTAAACAATATCGTTCGATAACTTTTATGGACTCTAAATTTTTAACAACTATTTTTTCCTTAGTCATAATTAGAACACGTCGGATTAATCTCGGGTCAAAGTCCAGAAATTTCGGACTCAACGGACCCTACTCATATTTCAAAATGAATTGTCTCGAAAAGATTCGAAGCAATAGATGTCAAACACTTGTGCTCGAGTCTCTATTATTTTTAATCAAAAGTCAAAAGCAGTGATTTTTTTGATTATGTATGAAAAAAGAAATCTCCTTACAAATTCCGATATTCAACTTAGCATTAGCTAAGCGAACTGAAAGTAAAGACTTGACTAGAGACAAAGAATGCTTCTTTGAAACTATGACATCTTTTGATTCAGTTGTGACCTATTATACGAGCGAAAAACTAACTGAAAAAAAAAATAATTCTTTAAAATGAATAAAATGCTTCTGAGAATAAAGTTTAATTTAGTTAAATTTCGTTCCTACAGACCTGCTTTGAAAAATGCCATGATGTTGATGAAAAATTGACATTAAAACAAAATTAATGCTTGTTTTTTTTTCTATTCTTCATTATTGTTTTTTTCTCTTCACTACTGAATTTTTGATAAAAAACACAAAAAAACATTACTTCCAAACTATTAAAAAATAATTCTTGAAAAAAAAAGAAAAAGTGTCTAAAATTGATCTTCATTTCAGTACTTTTATTATTTCAAAAAATAAACAGTTGAAATTTTCTCTAGTTTATTCCGACGTCGTTTTATTGGTCTTCAGATCTCATACACTAAGGAATAACATACTTTTTTATTCCATATCCGTGTAGAATTGATATTTTCATTACACTTTTCTTTAACTTCATAGTTGAAGAATGCATGTCTTGATACATTTTAAATGTATGAAGTTTGTGTTAAGTGTTTTGAAGTGCATACATATTTTTTTTTGTAAAAGAAGACGAACTAAATTAGTCAATTGAAACATTTCAATGTAAAACTATGCTGTGGTATAAACATGTAATGAAAAATTTTGTAAATATACATTTATAAATCAATTTTATAAGATGTAATTATCTTGATTTGATTAATAAAAGTTTCTCAAGAAAAAAAATATATTCATCATTCCTAATAACAGTATTAATCTAGATTGCTATGCAAAACACTGTTCAAAGAGACGAAAAGAAAGAGCGACACCCTTTATACATTGAAAGAAGAAGTATTGAGAATAAAAAAAAAAAAGAAATGCCGTGACCCGGGATCGAACCAGGGACCTTCAGATCTTCAGTCTGACGCTCTCCCAACTGAGCTATCCCGGCAAAATACCAATCATTTAAATCTGTATTAATACTTTATTGTTTTATTTTTCTACAAATATAAATAAGATTATGATTCAGTTCTTTCAATATAATCTTTAAATAAATTTCGTTTTTGTTCTCTTTCATAATAAGCTTGTTGAGCTATTTCTAATACATCTCCAATCGTACGTTTTTCACATAATCGACGTATTCTTTCAATTCTTGTTTCTTCAGCTTGTCGTTTTTTTTCATGTGCTATTGGCATATTTATTGATACATCATTTTCTTTTGTATTTATTAATTTTTGATCTTTATCTTTTTCTTTTTGTATTTTCTTTTTTTTACCACTTACACCAACACCCATTTCAATTTGTTCATCATCAAATATTTGTGTTTTTTCATCATTAATACGTCGAACTTTAATTGTTGTATTTAATTGAGTAGATTTTGATACTTCATCAATAATTACTTCATCATTAACATCTTGTTGATGTTCACGTTGTATAGATCGAGTATGTTTTTCACGTGCACGTACATACATATTATCATTATCAATATCATTGATAGAATTTATTTCCATTTGATCATCATCATTTGTTGTTCGTGAACGAAGTTGACGAGCTTGACGATTAGTTGAAGAATCTAAGAAAAAACAATAAATAAAATTTCCAAAAACAAAATAATTATATATAGTATATATTACCTTTTTGATTACTTTCTGATGGTTCATTTTTAATTTTTTCACTTTCTTCAAGAATAGTTATATCACCTAAGAAATAATAAATAAGAAGAAGAAAAAAAAAACAAAAAGAAATTAATTTTTTTATTTGAAAAATAAATATTAACCTGTTCGAACTTTAAATTGAAATCGATAAAAAGCATCCATATTATCTTGTTGATAAACATTTAATAAAGCTTCACGTTTTTCTTCAAGTTTTTCACGTTCTAAATCAGCTTGTCGTTCAGCTAATTTAGCTTTATATGCTGATGTAACAAATACTTCTTTATCTGCATAAAGATCACCTTCTTGTTCACGTTCACGTTGTATACGTCGTTCTAGAACTCTTTCAAATTCTTTTTCACGTTCTTTACTTTTTTCTAAAAGTCCTGTAACATATTTTGCTTGTCGTAATGTATTTGATTCACGTTCAAGACGTTTTTTTTCTTCACGTTTTTGTTCTTGTTGAACTGTTGAACTAACTTGTTCGTAAACTTCATCATATGCATATATATTTGGATCTTGTTCAAGTGCTTCTTCAATATCACGTTGTGCTTTTGGATTAAGTGCAATACGAGATGATATTGGAAGTTTATTTGTTTTCGTTGATGAAGTTGTTTGTTCTACATTGTCATCATCATCAAGAGAAAATGCAGCAGCTGCTAAACAACTTTTATTAATTGGAGTTAAAGTTGTTGTTGTTTTTGATTTTGGTTTACTTGGAAATGATAAACCAAATGGTCGTTTCGAAGAAGATAAATTATCGTCGGTAGACATGATCTGAATATAAATTAATCATTCATGATATTAGAAAGTTTTTGTATTAAAGTTATAAAATCAAACGTTCTTTCGTTCTTGTTCGGACTCTTATTTAGCTGTTTATACTACACTATACATTTCATGTCCACTATATTCAAAATTCAAGAGATTATCATGAGATTTTAATAAAAAAAAAAGTGTATCTATCTCTATAAATGAATGGCTACCTGGGATAACCGTTATCGAATCCATTTGTTGGATAATGAAAAATATTTCAGTACTCTCTCACAAATCATCAGAATTGAGTGACGATAGTTCAGAAGGTAAGCTTAACTATATTGAAAGCGACGACTATTCCTGTAGAAATTGTTGAACAAAAGTCGAAAGAAAAACATGCAATTCTTTTAGAGAAGGCATACATTTTCTAAGACTTGGGAAGTATAACGTATCCGAAACACTCAAAACAGTATTCGTAGAATACGTATTCCACAATGAATATAGAAGAATATTTCAGCAACTTATTCTTATTCAAGAGAAAAGGACTTGGTAAGATTGATAAGAATTTTCGCAATTTCTAATTTTGTTTTCGAAATTCTAGACTATAACGTCTGTCTCACTCACACGTTTTTCCTTGAAAAAATCACTTACGAAAATTTGATAATCTATTTCTATCACTCACATTTGACCATTATTTAATCCAATTAAAATCACTGTAAAAGCCCTCTCTATAATTTTTTATACCAGCGCCATCTTACTCTTCTAACATATCAAAAAAAAAACAAAATGAATGAAGTTTATTGCTTAGAATCAACTTCCATAATGGTAGTAAATTGACGAATCATGAAATATTTAATCGAAACAAAGAATGCATGTTGGACAATACTTATGTTTTTTTTTTCTTTTTCGTTTTTTTTTTTTGAATACATTGTACATAATTCCTCATGATTTTTAATGTCACATACTGAATCATATTTAATAAACAATATATGATTCAAAACAAACAGGATATTATTATTATTCATTTATTAAAACATATTTAATTCATCAACAATTTTATACTGAAAATTTCACAATGTTAGATGATGAACGATTTCTAAATAATAAACATCATTTATTTGATTCTCAATCATTACAAACAATTCAAAGAAAAATTAGTAAACAAAAAACTGCTGCAGGTAAATAATAATTGTATGAATTCGAATAATTATCTTTAGAATATATTGATAAAATTCAAGAATAGATTATAAAAAAATTTAAGATCAAAGTAAATAAATTATATTGTCAAATCAAAGTCATCGATTAATATTTTAAGTAAACAATAAAAAGTGTTTATATAGGTTGTAAATCTTTGTTGATTTATAGTTCGTATTGTGTTCTATGGGGTAATACTGATAAGAACAATCATTTTATGATTTCAAAATTGATTTTTTTCTGTATATCGAAAAGAAAGATTTTATTTAGACTAGTTTATATGAAATATTTTTCGAATCAGTGAACGAGCAAATTCTTCGAATTAATAAACTCCATTTGACCTCATAGTGTAGATAAAAATTCTTAATCTATTGAATCCGAGTGACGCGAATTCGTATTCGGATATTTTGGGATCTGAATAACTTGAAAAAACACGATCTATTGATTATTTAATGATATGAATTACATGAAGATTTGTATTTAGGATATTTGTGTTGTGTATACTTGTTGATGATTATTGATTGTCCCTTAATTTTTTAAGTCTGAAATTATTTTTGTATAGTAAAAAAAGACAAGGGACAATTGGTTCTATAAAATTTTTTTTGATGCGAAACTTCAATTATATTATACCAAACGAAAGAGATTGGCTTCATCGTTTTCTTTAAAAGATTGAGTTTCGTTACAAAAAGTGCTCGCGACTCATCGGGCTCTTTCGTTTGGTTAACATTCCGAATCAAAAAATTATTTAAAGGATCAATTTGCCTATCAACTGCCCCTCGTCATTTTTCCTATATAAAAATAATCTCAGACTCAATGAGTTAAAGAGTTCGTATCATTAAGCTTTTCTTCTCGAGTTATATTCATTTTACTAAATTTTTAGTCTATTTTTGCAAACATACTATCTAGAAAGAGAAACATTCATTTTGAATTAAAACTTTCAGGATATAATACAACATAACAAAAATTGAGTAAAATGAACATCATTCAAAAAAAAAGGGAAGACCTAATAGAAGTTCTGTATTGAAAAAATTTTCTTTGTTAGTTCAAAGTTTTAGATCGCAATTGAATTTCTTCAGGAACAGGATATTTTGACAATTGCGAAAAATGTTTCGTTATTTTAATAATGAACAAAAATTATTATTGTAATAATTCTAATTTAGTAGGTTTCTTTATTTATGTTATGAATAATAATCAATTCAAGAATTTTTTTTTTCAAGGTTTTTGCTATTTACATAATATTTATCAGAACTAATAGAAAAAAAAAGAAAATTCCAAAAATGTAAAAACTATGTTAATTTGAAATATTTTATAATCTTCTAATTTGTAATTTCATTTGTCTGAGAAATATATCATTGAAAATTCTAACTTGAAAAAACTAATAGCAATTAATTAGTTTTAATTGAGATATGATTGTGAAACTCTATAGAATTCTTCGAATATTTTATAGAACGTCGTATTGAACAATCAAACGGTAATCAAATGTTTGAATCATTTCGTCCTAATCATACATATTCTTCATCATCTACTATACAAAATCATTATTATTCTCCTCAACAACAACAACATTCTTCTTTTCTTTCACCATCACAATCATATTCATCTGAACATGATAATATTCTTAGACATTCAACTAATTCACGAATGTTACATAATGATCATGATGTTATTCTAACAAATGATTTTGAATATCAACAATTTCATCAACCAAATACACGTAAAATTACTAAAATTATACCAAGTATGTTAAAGTAAAAAATAATAATTATAAAATTTTTAATAAATTATTTTAAATAGAAGAAAATAATTCATTAACAAATAATCGATCTATACAACCACGTAGTTTAAGTGCTTCAACTATAAAACGTGAAAATAAAGATTCATCATTAACTTCAAATGATATACAACGATTAAAAAATGTTCGTCGTCATGAACCTGCTCATGTTCAATCAGATTCTAAAACAGGTAAAAAAGAAAAAGAAGTTTTTTTTTTTATTTTTAAATTTTTGTTTTAGGTTTAATTGGACCTGATTCATGGAAAACCGATCCAGTTATTATAAAAAGACCACCAGCAAAAAAATTGACTACTGAAAATATTAGTAAACCAATAAAAACTGATGGTATATCACAACCAATTGTTGAACAGTCAACTATTGAACATAAACAACAAACAGAAAAAAAACCTAAACCAAAACGTGATACAAGTTTGTTTATTTCATTTTTTTATTTAATCTACAAAAGTTTTTTTTTTTTGCTATAACAATCGAAAATTCAAGCTGATATATAGTCTATAAATGAGTCTTATGGTCATTAAAAATATTCGAAAATTTGAGTTAGAACGAATATATATTTGCATTTTAAAGAAACAACTTTTTTTGAACTGTGCTCAAAATTAAAGATGTATCTAGTGATTAGGAGAAAGAAAATAAGTAATTTTCTCATAATTCGACAAGCGAAGACCGAAAATTCAAACTAGAACATATATTTTTACTATTTATCATGATCAATCGAATGATTATTGTGTCAAACAAAAAGTAATCAGATCGTTTCGTCATGAACTGAAAATCTTAAGCACGTAGGTCAATATTACTTAGGGCAAACCAAAAGTTCGTAGAACGGTGTTAAAAAACCTTGTCGAATAAGGTAACCTGCTCAGAAATGAAAAACCAAATATACCATGTTGTAGAGCTTTTTGAGGCGCGTCGAATGGTATATAATAAATCCTGTTTTCATAAGACTTTGAAGGAACTAGAGTCAATTTACTGATAGACGACTACACACCCATACTCACACCCTCACCTAAGTATGATAGGTTACTGAATATAGTGATCCTTGGGATTAGTCGAAAGTATTTGTAAAATATTTTTTCTCACATACGATTGTGCAGAGTTTTTGATGGGCTACAACCTCATATATGTAGCATCTCCGGTCATCTTGTCAGTGTGGGTGTGTAGTCGTCTATCAGTAACTTGACTCTAGTTCCTTCAAAGTCTTATGAAAACAGGATTTATTATATACCATTCGACGCACCTCAAAAAGCTCCACAACATGGTATATTTGATTTTGCATTTCTGAATAGGTTACCTTATCCGACAAGGTTCTTTAAACACCGTTCTACGAACTTTTGGTTTGTCCTAAGTATTTCTAAGTTTCCAAAACTCTAAAACATCGTTTTGATTTTTTTCTAAAGCATTCTTTCTAATTAAAAATAATGAATCATAAACAGGACACAATAAGAAGTCCTTTCTAAAAACTCTGTGAACATAAACATAATAGATCAATCTACAGGCTAAATTTTTCATTATCATATCTTTTTTATTTGATTTCATGAAAAACAAAAGTTGATCACTAAGGATACATAAAAGATTGTATTTTACAAAAAAAAAAAAAGTTGTTCTATTTTTGAATTAGATTAATATTGTTACTTTAGGTGGTTCGAAATCAACTATAATGGATAGAATATCGGCTAAATCAGCACAACCAGAAAAAGGTATATATATATATATTTCATGTTAAAAAAAAATCTTCTATTATTGATTTTTTTCTTATTATTTTAGTTGAAAAAACAAAAGAAGAAATAGAACAAGAGAAAGAAAAAATTAGAAAATATATTCAAGAAAAACGAGAACAACATGAAAAAAAATTATCTAATGAAAAAAAAAAGAAAATTATACAAGAAAATGAACGAAAAATTAATTTAAGAAAATTATATGAAGAAACTAAAAAAGTTTCTCAACAACCATTACCTCCATCATTAATTAAAAAATCAACTACAACAGTATATTAATATATATCAAAAAATTTTTTGTTTTTATAAAAGAAATATATTTTTTATCTATAGATATTAACCAATGATGTAACTGAACAAAGACGTGAACGACTTCTTAATTTACTCGGTCCAAAACCTATTCCACCAACAGAATATCATAATAATACACCATTTGAACGATCTTCATTACGTGAACGTTCATCATCATCATCATCATCATCATCATCATCGAGTTCATCATCAAGTTCTGAATCAGTTATCGAAATTCAACCACCAAAATTGTATGATGATTATTATTAAAGATTTCATTATAGAATTTTCTATTTCTAGAAATGATAAACCAATAATACATTCACATATAGAATCATCTATTCAAAATAGTAATATATTAAATAATATTGATAAATTTTTTTTTTTTATTTTTATTTATTTTAAGATGTTAAACAACGACATCAAAATATACTTCGATGGGCTAATAATTTAACACGAGATTGTGATACAATTGAAAATAAATTAAAATATATTCGACCAGGTACAAAAACAATACACTAAATTAAATAATCGATATTAAATTTTACTCTTATTTATTATTACGAAAGTTTATTTTTTATGAGTAAAAAGAAATATGTACTGTTTATTTTCTAATAAACGAGTTTAGAAAGGTCATAGTTGCGTATGATTAATCGTACACATAATCTTCATGCTTTTATTATTAGAATTTGTATGTATATTGAGACATTAGAAAACTAATATTTCTATTAAAATTTATTATTCGAAAGAATAGTTTTTACTTTTATATCTTTAATAAAACAATATAGAATAAAATTTTCGATTATATTATATTTTTTAAGACGGTACTCAACAATTTGATATTATTCCTTCTTCTCAAAAACAATTTAAATATGATGATGGTAATTTACGTCTTCAAACTCCTATTCTAATTACAAATAATAATAATAATAATACTAATCCAGAATCAATTATTTCATCAAAAATCTTACGTCCATCAGGACGTTTAAGTCATATAAATCAAAATCATACAAGTGAATATCAAGGTCAACAATTACCAGGTGTTGGTAATCTTCGTGATCCATTATTAGAACGACGTATAAAACATGATCGTGCTGCAACGAAAATTCAAGCCGCTTATCGTGGCTATACAGTAAGAAAATCATTTCATTGGTTTAATGAACAACAACAATTACATAGTGAATTTAATAAACGAGTATATACTTTATTCTTTAATAGAAAAGAAAAAAATAAAATATATTCTTTTTATTTTCTTGTTTAATAGCCCATTCATAAATCTACAAAAAACTCTTCCTATACAACCGATATGTATGATACTTCTGGTATAAATTTAGATATTCGTTTTAATGATGATAATTTTACAATTGGTTCAACACTTTTACGTCATTTTCAACGAAATGGAACTAATACTACAACATCATTAAAACGTATGTATAATGAAGCGTGCCATTTTCGAACTCAGATCTAGTTAACAGAAAATTTTCAGATTCAGAATGAACCCGACAAGTTCTAATGTACAAATCAAAATTTAAATCTTTTTTTTTTGTGCTCTGATAGATCCATCTATATCTAATAAATCTGAATACGAACAAAAACAAATAGAAAGACCAACATCAGTACAAAGTTATTCCGATGATTATGAAAATTCATCAAGTACAACATCATCTATGTCAATTCAACAGCAACAAACACCACAGAAACCTCGAGTTATTCAACAACCAGTACTAAGTAAGTTTTTTGAATAATTATAAAGTAATAGACAGGAAGACATAGTTTATTGAGATTAACTTTTCAATAATTAAATAAATTTAAATAGGTTGATATATGAGAAACTTAAGAGAAAAATTCATCTATTCTACAAGACTTAGTTCATCAAGTATGAAGAAAAGAGAATTGATAACATTGAAAAATGGATTCTTTCTTATATTTTAAGACTATTGCTTTGTTTGTATTAAGTTGAAAACAAATACTTTATCAAGAAAGCTTGAATTTATCTTATTGATGAAGAACTGATAAAAGAAAATAACAAAATCTGAAAAAAAAATCCTGACGATAATCTTTATCTATAACGATGTCATTTATTTTTAAGAAATACAATTTAAAAATGTATATAGAATAGAACTTTGCTCTTCTCTCCATAGATATTGGGTCAGACGTTATTGTATATCTCGAAGATTAAGTAAAAGGATGATGAAAATATGTATTTCATGATAACTAGATAGAATAAAAATCATCTCTTTATAATTAACAACAGGGATTATATCGTATTTCATATTTTAATCTTTCAGAGATTGTATTCAAAGTCTTTTTTTTTTTAAAATAACTTATTTCTATTCAGACAAAAATTTGATTTTACAAAAGCAAAATCGAGAATTTTTTAGAAAATTTTTATCTGAATTCAGACATATTAATGTTAACCATAATGATATCAAGCATTTAGGAGAATACTCTGACAAAATGTCAAGAGGATGCTTATTTTACTATAGTAAAATCTCTACTAATGAACATCTCCTAATTATGAATAGCCTCAGGCTTAATGGAACTATTTTTACTGTAAATATCTTTCTTTAATATGAGCATTGCTCTTTTGCAGTTCCTCTAGCTATTATAACTTTTTTTATTGTAAAAATACAGGCAAATATTTTTTTTAACTCCTCCTACTCTTAATGATGACCTATTATTTATAAACTACGTCATACACATTTTATGCACGATAAGCTCAAATCAAATATAATTGATATCGATATTATTTCTAAAATACAAAGATAAATAACAATAGAAAAATCTTATATATGAAATATTATATGAATGAAAATATAATTCAATAGAGCTGACACAAAAAAATAAAGTGTTTTGTCTTTGACTAAATAAATAAAGCCAATGAGTATGAAAGCATTATTATAGATTTCTCTAGATTAGGACAAAAAAAAATTTGGACTCATACACTACTAATCATAATATTTGATTTTTTAAATGAACACAAATAATGTCAAAATTTTCTTCTTTCATACAAAACTTCTTTAGATAGGGAAAGTACCAGTTCTTCGACATCATCATCTTCGGTCACTCCAACACCTGAACCTGTTGTACTTCCTAATGTTCAACGTCGTCGTTCAATATCTCCTCCTATACCACCAGCAATGTCTCCTGATAATGGTCGACCTGTTCATCATTATCATCCTCCTCCTCCTCCAACAACAACAACAACAACTTCTCATCGAATATTGGATGAACGTCGTTATTCACCTGATGCACTTGAAAGACAATTAAATGCTGAATTACATTTACTTGATGGTGTTGAAGCATCAATGAAACAAATTGAAAATATGGAACGATTAAGATCAGTTGCACTTGCACAACAAGAAGTTGTTTCACTTGCACAAGTGTTAAAAAATGTAGAATTTCTTTATTTAATAATTATTGACTCATGATTTTTTTTTCTTCTTCTCTTTGTATTATAGAGACCTTCAGGTGATAACACAACTCAACAACAAATACGAAAGTAATTTTTGTATTTTGTTTATTCTTTATTATTCATTGTATTTATTTAAAGATCTACGATTCGAGAAATTGCATCTGTTTCCTCTAATGCCTCTTCCTCTTCTTCATCATCATCATCCAGTCGACAACGTCGTTCACCTTCACTTCAACAACCATCATCAAAAAATAAACATTCACATCATCGAATTACTCAATCATCTAGTTCATCATCATCAATAACATCGGAACCGTAAGAATTCGAATATATTTTTTTGTACCTATTTATTAATGTTCTTCTTTTGCTTTCCCACCCCTCTCTCCCAATCAAGTTAATTGACTATTTCAGACATAATATAGAAAATAGCTTTTTTTTGTTTTTCTTTAAGGATAGCTGATTTAAATATTTTATTATATTTTACTAACTAATATATACACTAATTGTTATTTTTTATTTTTTATTTTATTGGAAATGCTTATTTTCTTGTTTATATAATGCTATAATTTAGTTTGAAAAGAAAGTCTTTTTTTTTTTGTTTTTCGAGATGATAATATTAGTTAATATGACGTAAATATCGTGGTAAGTTAAGATTCGAATAAAAATAGTTGTTTGATGCTTGGTCATTTTCATAACTATTGATTAATTCTTCTAGAAATTTTAAAACATTATAAGAACGTGATGTTGGATAATACTTTGAATCAGATTGACGATTATTAGCATTATCATTTGATTCGAATACAGCCATAAATTCATCATTGTTTGAAAATGGTGGATGAATCAAATAAGAATGAACTAGTAAACCAAAGAATAAGATAAAACATATATAATGATAGATAATTGCCATTGTTTAAAATGATTCTTTATATTATTAAATGAGTTCTATGCTATAGATGTCTTATGTTATATAAAAGAGAAAAAAAAGAAAAAAGGAATGTAGGCGATAAAGTTTAATTTTTCTGAAGAAGAAAAAAAAAAAAAAAAGGGAAAAGAAATTCTTTGATAGTAATAAAAATAATGAAAATTTAATTAAAAAAAAAAAAAAAAAAAACTATTTTTTCTCTCTTAGGATATTTACTAAACGTGAAAAACATGTACATCAAAAATATCATAATGAAACTGAATTACAAGCATATGAAAAACGTTTAACAGATATTGAAAAACAAATTCGTAAACTTGTTAAAAATGGTATGTCAATTTTCTTTTTTTTTTTTTTTCATTATTTAAATATAATCATAATTGTTTATTACATTTATTTAATAATAGCTCCTGAAGTACTCGATGAAAAACGTAATATTTCAACTTTACGTGTACCATCAAAATCAAGTAATGAATCAAGTATTAGTGAAGATTTACCTATGTCACATAAATCATCAGGGTATTAATTTATATTTTTATTTTATTTTCAATATTGAATTATTTTATCTATAGTTCAACAAATAATACAGTTCACCGAAAAAAACCGAATGGTACTAGTAAACTTCATACAGAAACGTACGTAATAACCTATAATTATTTTTCTTTCTAATGTATTATATTACATGATTCTAAGATTTAATCTTCAGTAGCAAAAAGCTTTCGATAGACAAATTAAATGAATGTATTACGATAAAGTTACATGATACACATCGATAGAGATATATAATTAATCCAATCGAAACGATAACTATAGAGTTTTTTAAGCATTTTTAACGAATCATAGAACAAGTACAATAGATTTTGTGATGAAAAATTTCGATATTGATGTATGTATTATCAAGACAAGACATTCCTAGAATTATGTATTTTTATTACATTCTAGCGGCAAGTTCTCATTGTTGAACTAATATAATAGATAAAAACTATGCCAGTTTAATTCGTAGTTAATGTAGCATGATTTATTCTAGAGAAGACAAAAGTAACAATAAACGAGAAAAATGTGGATATTAAAAACTCTCAATGGAATTAGATAGTCTTCTCGAAAATATCAGACAGTTTTTTTTTCGAGCTTCTTTGTATTCGATGATTAGCATCTCCTATATATCGTTCACGTGGAAAACCATTCGACTGATAATCTTTGGTTGGATTCCTATCTGAAAAGATTTGTGTCATTCGATCTTTCTTCTTGATTTATGATCATTTTATTGGACGCAACAAGATCTGATGACACGAGTAGAACATCGCATAGATATTTTCAGAAAACACTTATTGTCTTATCCATTTAAGAGTAAAACCATCTAAATCGTTCGATCAATATTATTTTCTGACAACTTCTAAGTTAACTATCATGTTTGATAAAAAAAAATCGAACATATTTTAAAATATATTTAACTATAATAAAATAATTATATTTCTAATTGAAGATTGATTTATAAGAAACTATAAGTATTTTTAAAACTGTTGATAGCATTTGTAATAACTTTAAAAAAAAACGAAAAGAGGATCAAACATTTGATTAAGTTCGTTCTATTATAAAGTTAAGGCCTTGTATTTACTCTAAATCGTATATTTCGGTATTTCATCATACGAAAAAAGAAAAAATTTATCGAATTAAGGTAAAGGAAGGAGTATAATATTATTGGTTCTTAACTTTTATATGAAGTAAGAACCACATTCTCTTTATTCATTCTACTTGAGTCATTTTCTTTGATCTGTATAAATTTTTTGTTTTTGGGCTTATAGAATTGAGAAAGATAGTGATTCATCATCAGCATCAACTCATCAACAACATTCTGGTAAATAAATATATAACATTATCTCGAAAAAAAAATATATCTCATTAAATAAAATATTTAGATACGATTACAACAGATGCAAGTGATATTGAACGTCGTATACGTACTTATCGTGAAGAATTAAAACGAAAACAAATGGAACTTGATAAATTAAAACAAGAAAAAACAAAAGAAGATTTAAGAAAACAAGAAGATGAATTAAAAAAACAACTTCAAGTAATAATAATTATTATTTTTATATATTGAACTATAATATTCATTAGAATGAAAATAGTCTTGTGAATTTTCTCAATAGTGAAATGAAAAACTTTGAATTATATATATCCTTTCATAAAAATACCAATGACTGTCATTCATTAATACAAAAATCATTTAATGAAACTAAATATAAATCTCATCATTAGCATCTTTATAATACAAGTTTGATTTTTTTTTAGACAACTACTCATGAAATTGAAACATTACGTCTTCAACCAACATCGTCAAAAAGACAACCGGAACCTAAAGTACCTGTTCCATCACATCAATCACCTTTGAAATCTAGAAGTAATAGTACCAGTAGTAATAGCAACAGTACTAGTACTTCAGCAGCAACAAAACCACCAGAATCAAGTATAGCTGAAGACTTACCAGTAACAACTGCTTCACAATCGAAAACAGATATTGTTGTAAGATTTTTAAATTAATCTATTATTATTATTAGAAATATTTGTAAAATAGGAAAAACAAATTGAATCAAGTCGTCCAACAGTAAAAAAACCATGGGACTTTTTTGATGATGATGATGAAGAAGAAGAACAACAACAACAACAAGATAAAAGAAAAGAAAAGGAACCAGAATTAAAACCTTTAGAAACATCACGTGATGAACCTGATACACAACATGATGCTCAATCAATGTCAATTGCTACTGATTTAGGTGTTTCATCAGAAACTGATAATGATAGTAGTCGTCGACCGAGTACCGATAATGGAAAGTGAGTATTGAAAATTAAATATAAATTTGATTTAGAAATATAAAATACTAAATATTTAATCTAATGAAAGAATCTTTTCGATTGTGATAATGTTTATTTGATGAATAATAGAAAAGTTCGAAATAATTTAGTTTTTCGAATCTTCGTTCATTAAAATTTTCAACAAGAAACTATGATACATCTCAGATTACATGAAAAATCGAGTTTCGATTTCATATTTTGTACGAATGAAGTTATCATTTTTCAATATAAAACAAAATCGATTACCTTTATCTTATAGGCCAATATTAAATTTAAATACAAATCTTACTTCATTATCAAAACCACAAAAAGACTCTGAGTCATCATCATCATCATCATCATCTTCGACAACAACAACAGCAACAAATGAAAAATCTTCTAAACAACAAATACAATTACAATCATCTGAACGAAAACCATCACCAATTATAAATGATTATGATGAAGATTTTTCTGATACTAGTCATTCACGTACTACACCATCGAAAGAAATTGTATCCAAACCAAAAATTGATAATATTGATATTGAATCAATTAAAGAAGATCTTAATAATAAACAATCATTACATGATACAAGTCAAAGTTTATCATCAAAATCAAGTGGTGATGAACAATCTGAAATTCTTGTTCTTGTTAAAAAATCAGCTAATAATACACCTCGAAAACAAGATGATAAAACTCTGAATGAAGAAGAACGTTTACGTTCTCCATCTCCGCTTCCGTTTCCTCTTCCTTCTTCTGTACCAGTACAACAACAACAAGAACAACCTACAATTGAATCTTATAATAATGATGATACATCACATGATATTAGTGATGATGATGAACCTAATGAACGTATTGAACAAGAACATAAAATCGATAAATTAACTGAATCATTGATTCGAACATTTATTGATGAAGCTATTGGTCAAGGAAAACAAATTGAACGTTTAAAAAAAGAAACAAACCAATTAACACAAGAAGCTAAAGAATGGATGTCAGATGATGATGATGATGATGAAACTGATGAAGACACTGTGAAACCAATAATTGATGAATCAGTAAATATTTATCATTATTTAAGAAAAGATTTTTATATATATAAAAAAAAACAACAAATTTATTTTAGAATGGTTTTTCACTTGATCTTAGTCGATTGGATGAAAAAAATAGTAAGTCATTTATTATATTTCATATGTACAAATGAGATTATTTATTGTTGATGATCATTTTTCGATTGATATATGAAATTATGTATTATAATATTTTGAGGTAAACTCATAAAATTCAACTATAATATAATATTCAATCAAGATTCTATGACATACGCTAGAAGTATGAAGTTTTCAATCCGATAAACAGGTATCTTGAACTCACAGGACACATGCTCGAGATTATTTGATATTTTGTAAGCATTTACAAGACTTTTTAGTGAATTTTTTCTGTATGATTCCAGTTTTTCGATAAAAATCTTAGTGATATTAGATTACACACAAATTTTCAAAACCTTTCAATTAAGTATCTGAGATTTTTTTTTTTTGCAATTTCAGGTGGCTATCCATTTAAAGTGTATAAAACATGAGGTATATATCTCAGAGACATTCGATCGAAAACTTTTTGAAATTTTGTATATAAGTTAGTTCTACGAAGACCTTCATCTGAGTAAAGTTTTCTGATCAAAATTTGACAGTAGGATTTTATCGAACAATCGAATTCATACAGAGAAAAGTCAATGTTTTGATCAAATCTTAATGTCTGCATGAATTTTTTGGAGGATACTTAGTTCATTTGACGACATCTCGAACATTAACACTTGCAAGATACAACTCAGAAATGATCGTCTTTCTAGAGTTTTGTGAAGATGATTGAACAAACAAATAATGACATACTTATACCATGGTGTTGATGTTTCTTTTAACCTTTCTCCATTCTGTACGACAGGTTGCAAAAGTCTGCATAACTTACCTAAGATCAAAAGAAAGTGTTAGTTCATGCGACCATAATGTCTCTATTCAGAAATATTTGAGTTACATTCATTATAGAAAATGAGTAAAATTAAAGGAAATTACTACTATAATATATTTAAATCAAGTAGTAAGATAACCTACACTAGTGGAAGTCATATAGTATATAAATTATTAATGCTAAATATAAAAATCAATTTCCCTTGAACTAAAACATATAATTTCCGTTATAAAATTATGATTTCTTCTTGATTTATAATTTCTAAAATACAAAATCTATTTCATCCAATTCAATATCTTCATAGACAGTAAGCTAAGTATCTCAACTCTTCTTTCTTTGTTCGATGGCATCAGTATTTTTTTTTTAAATAAAATAAAATAAAATGAAATTTTCTTTTAACAAATTTCTATTAATCAAAAAATTTTATTCAATCGATTGTTAACTAATTTTTAATTAAAACAATTTATTAAATATTTCTAGCTGATGAACCACGTATTGAAAGTCCTCGAAAAATATTTATTGAAGAACAAGTAAAATTATTTGTACCTCATAGTCGTGAACAAGTTATTCAATTATGTCATGAATCATTAAGAATTTTATTTGATCAAAATACAGATTTTTCAAATCGATCAACTATTAAATGTCAAATACCGAATTCATATTTTATATATGATTTACAAGGTATATATATATATATATTTGTTTATTATTTTAATATTTTCTTTTTTCGTTTGAACAAAAAAAAAAAATAGATTCAGATAATGAAAATATTCAACGTAATCATCATGCTTATTGTCAAATGATATTTGATTTATGTATTGAATTATTACATGAAATGTATACAGAAAATATTCAATTAACAACATATCCAGAATGGCAAAAACTTAAACTTATACAAAAACGTTTTTATCGTGGAAATAAACCAGAAAATCATCATTTTATTGAACAATTTATTCAAAGAAAAATTTTAGAAATATTAAATTTAGATAAACGTCAAATAACATATTCAAAATGGCGTATATCAAATGGTACACGTAATATTAAAGAAAATTTTGAAACAGTACTTGATGAAGAAATACGTCGTACAGAATCTCAATGGATTAATTATGATGATGATTGTATACAATTAAAATTTGATATAGCTGATTCAATATTGGATCAATTAATACAAGAAACATTAACAGAATGTTTTGATGTTGTTCATAGACGTTTCTTTTTTAGCAGTAATAGTACACGTCTTTAATTGAATAACAAAAAAAAACAAAAATTCTTATTTATTCTCATTCAACCTAGAATTTTTTGTAAAAAAAAATCTTCTTTTTTTTTTCTGTTTTCATGTACTATTCATATAAGACGATTTCTATTGCCGTTTTTCAGCTATATTGTTTTGCTTGTGTGTGTGTGTATGCTAATAAATAATTCGTTTGATTTAGTAAATCGATAGGACAATTCAGAGAATCGAATACACAATTTTTTTTTTGCTATTGATTTAACTAATCAATACAACATAAAACAAAAGCGGATATCCCAAGATGGTGAATGAACCTTTCGAATACATTATCAAAGGTACTCAAAAAGATTTTTTCTTCAACTGTTTCAACAACTATTCAATGGTTAGTTATAGTGTGATTTTTCAAAGTATTGCGTTTCATGAACAATACACTTTTGTATTTGTTTAAAAGTGATATGAGTTCCGATCTAGCAAATATGCTAGATTGCGATATCATTTCATATGATCTTCTGGTCTTAGCTACTGTTTCGATGAACTTTAATTGTCAAGTATTCAATTATATATTTATTATTATGATAAAACTATGATCTATCATTAATGATAATGTAGAATACAAGATAGAAAGTAGTCTTTCGAAATCTATTGAGTTATCGAAGAGTTAATTGGATATGAAACTGTTTTTCAACCACAAAACTTTGTAATAACTTAAACAGACAAGTCGAATTGAAATAATCATGATGCTCGAAGTAATCTCTATTGATTCCTATATTCAACTATTGTATTACTTGTCTGAAATGAAAATATAAGCATAAGACTTGTTACAATTCTAAATATATCCAAACATTATATTAGAATATTTTCACTAAAATTATAATTCTTAGAATATCAGATCGAAAACATTTTAGAATGTGCTATGTATAAGAATTTATTATATTGTTTTATAGCATATTAAAACGTCTTTTGTTGTGTGAAACATAATCTAAAAGGATTGTTCAAATATATAGGGTACTAATTTGTATACGCAGAGATCATGCAAAAATCATGGACATGTTTGAAAGGCTACATTATAAACTGCGACAGACATTTGTTTGGCATTAATGCTCAGGGATATTTATTTTCAGAATTACTTTCGACATACGAACAGTAGTCGCAGTAGTATTTTAGTACCGTATAATAAGCTTGAAAAATGTTTCTATTATATTTGATCATATTTCATATAATATTATAATAACAGTTATTCTAGTCGAAGCATTAAGTGATTCTGCTGACAAATACTGTAAAAAACTTTGTTGCTGTTTTCTGTTTGTTTAGGCACCATTTTCCCAATACTTAAAAACTTGATTAAAATAACATCAGACAATATATATTCTGTCAAAATCTATTCAAAAAACAAATATATCAAATAAATAGACATTACCATAACCGTCAAATGTGATAGAAAAATAGCTCGTATCGAAATTTTGTTATTATGACATTAAGTGCAGTATGATCAAATATGACAGAAAGAAAGAGCATTTTTTTTTACTAACATACTATTACCACTACGTTTGATATGTCCTAAATATTTTTGGTTTCAAATTATATTATTTGCTATTTTATTTTCAAAATATTCTTGATATTGCATATTTGTGTTTTGAAAAATAAATTCTCTCTTTCATATTCTGTTGTGAGCATTGTTCAATTAAGCAAAAGTAATTTGAAAATGAAGTTCTCAGAATTTGATTGGACACACCATTTTGAATTATTTATGAATTAAAGCATTTTGTCGACACCAAGAACCATAGAACAATTTGGACAAAAGTGTACTGTATCCTATACATTAGATTTGTAAAAAGAAAAAAAAAGAAAATAATGAGTTACATGTATGATTTATTGTCAGACCTTGAGATCATCAATGCAGAGTGGAATTAAACAGCAACCAAGAAAACATCCAAATGGAGCTCCAAAGAAACAAATACCACCGACACTGGCCCATGTCATAAGACCATTTTTCTTTTCGACTCGCGTTACAATATTTTGTTGGCAGTTGTTACATATACAACGTACAGGATATCGACCTTTAATCGGAACGATAGGAGCTGAAACTCCTGGATATGATGGAGGAGGTGGTGCAAATTGTTGATTTTGTTGATCCATTAAGGTCGTTTTTTAATAGCCTATTGTATTCAAATGAAAACAGTTGTTCATTTGAAAAGTAATAAAATATTTTTATAAAATATTTACTGTTTTCTTAATGTTTTGACACGTTCTCTTTCTATAGTTATTAACAACGACGGTAGCTCGAACGAACCGTTAATATCATGAGTGTGCGTATTCAACGATCATGCAACTTGGTGACAAGAAAAAAAAAGAAACATGGAACCGAACAATGTTGATTTCTTTTTTTTTCATCCAATATAAGACTGTGAAATTTACTTTTTCTATTACAGAGGAAAAAAAAGAAGGTATATAACAGCTCGTGTAGAATTCAAAGGTGATATAAAATCAGAAACATAATGACGTAAGCAATGACTCATTTTGATATAGAATGTGAACATGTGGAAAATAGCAACAAACTCACACCCTCAATTCTACTAACATAGAGACAAATAATAATATAAAACAGAAACTTTGTTTAGATCTGGTCAATACTAATATTTCCATTATAAACGATTTTAAGAATAGCAGTATCTTTTCTTGTGAAAAAAGGTTGATGAATTTAAAGTGCTTTTTTATTGCTGTAAGGAACGTCTTCAGACAGATCGGGTTGAACCATATTTTGATACTCTTAATAAAATTTTCTAATCAGAATATAATTAGTCATCCAATATTTAGAAAAAAATTTCAGCGAAAGCTTGATTGTTCAAATATTCTGCTTCTTTTTTTTTCTATCGAATATTAGTTTATTAAATCAATAAATTAATATACAAAACACACATTGTATAAACAACAAACAAAAATATAATCTTTTACCAAGTTTTAGCTTTTAAAAAACAAGTAACGCGATGCTAACCCTCTACTGAAAGGATCTATGCCGTTGTGGATATCGTGTGTGAACACAAGAGGTACGAACCTACTATTCTTATATATACTTAAAGGAACAACGGGTGTGAGTGTGGATACGGAGGTACGTCTAGTCGAACTGAAGACTCACTCACACCTACCCAACCCCACCCACATTCTAAGCCAAAGACTATCATTCAAAAAAATAAGCATTATAATCGCCATTGTCTTGAATTCTCGCCAAGAACAATTGCTTTTCAAAACATTTTAGGAATATTATTTTGATTAAAATTTAATAAAAAAATAAAAATTATATTCAATCAATAATAAAAGATATTTTTCTGATAAATTCTTGGAATTATAATTTATTCGCTAGGAGGAAAAAATTCTTCCAAAAATTTACTTTTTCTCCTAAAAATCGATAAATAACTTGACGATAACATTCTTGAAGTAGATCATATCCTATAAATTCATAAGCTTGTCTCAAGAAATCACAAAAATGATTAATTTTCATTCGTTTAATTTTTAAGTCAAATTGATCATTAACAAAAAGAATATCTTTTAAATTTTGATCAATATTTAAAAATACATCTTTATTTGCTAATATGTCAAGTTATTCACCAAAACAAAGATTTGTAGTTTTATTATGATAAATATACTGTAAAAGAGACACTCAAAATTGATTTTTTTTTACAAATATCTAATTTAAAAAATTCTTTTATTTTCTCAAGAATCCAAAATTAACTTTCCCAGTGATTTTCTTTTTCTTTTAGATTTTTTAATATCTTGTCGAGTCATACTTCTTTATACATCCATGTAATATTCAGCTTGATCTATAAAAACAAATATCTAAATTACATTCAATTATTTCAGATAAAAGATTAAATAGAAGCGATGGTAAATTGTTTATTTCAAAAAATTTTCATGCCTAAATTGATTAAATATCGATTTTACAATATTTTTGGCATAATTAACAAAATCATAGGTATTACTAGAAGTTTCTCTTTTTTTCTGAATTCTGTTCCAGCTGTTCTCTTTTTATGTTTAATATGTAATATTTTACATTAATGGACGTACGATCATATTGCACATGCGCAGCTTTAGTAATACTTTCTACTTGTTTTGCATTTCTTTCATTTTTCTAAATTAGCCCACTTTTATCATAAAATCTTATGTTCTCAAGAATAATATTTCGAATTCTAATAGATCTTAAATTTATTCCATTCTCTTCAAAATAACTGATCTGTTCATTAGAATTTCCAGTTTTGACAAGTACGACTACATTTTCGGGAATTTCTGGTAAACTATTTTGTTGAATATCCAATTTTAAATATAGATTGCCAATTGAATCTTAAAAATATTTTACTTGTTTTACAATATTCATCTTATCAGTTATTATTTGTTGTTCTTAACTAAATTGTTGGTATATGCAATATGATAGTAAAGTTTAGCAACTATATTTTTATAGTTTAATACTTGTTCTTTCCTAAATGATCTCAAAATAAATGGCAAACGTTCATTTATTTCTCCTGATAATATTATAGCTTGCTGTTTTATTACAGCAAGTCGTATTTCTTCTGTACTAATAAATTGATCATATTTTTCTAAAAATTTATTCTCAAAAATTTGTTTTTCTTTTATATTTCTCGTATTATTTATTACATATTTCAAAATCTTTCCTTTTTCTTGTCATAATTTCTTAATACCACGTCGGATGTAATTATTACAGCTTAATAATAAAGTAAAATTTTGTACTGACGTTTCGAATTTCAAAATATATATGAATATTTCACAAGTGAATATGAAGTATATTATATGAGTGATTCAGATCAATCGAATGTATCCCAAATCATTGCCACTGTTAATAAAAAGAAACGGTACTTTCCTTCTTTCATCTCTCGACAACATCACTTTTGTTGTTGCTTTCGTTATTTATAGGATTCCTTTATTAGCAGATTAAATTAAGCGATAATAATTGGAAACGATGACGAATCGTGAAAACGAAAGAGATTTTAAAGATAAAAACTCATCATTAAGTTTTAACTTAATTCTTATTAATGTTGAAAGTAAAGAAGCAGAAAAGAAATCTTCTCTTCAAGATATAAGATCTATTAAAGTATATCATTAAAATGATGATAAATATAGTAGTAGTGATGAAAATGATATTGTTGATATAGTATATTTGCCTGAAATTTTAATGATTATAAGGAAAGAAGATCAATTTTATTAACATCTTTTATCGATCGGTAACAAAACTTATTATAGTACAATTAACGAAAAATTATATGAAGGATAAAGTACATCAAGTATTAATGATGAAGAAGAATCTTATTCTAGTGCATAGAAAGATAATAAACTTGATGGATATGATTATAATTTTAAAAATCATGATTCACTTATTTATCATGGTGAATTTAAGAATGGAATACTTAAAGTAGATTATGGAAAAGTATAATTATCAGATGAATATGAATATGAAGGTAAGATTGAAGATAGAAAATTCCATGGATAGCTGAGTGAAAAGAAGGAAAAAACAGAATTTGTTTATATAAATGATATTGAACAATATTATAAAAATCAATATGAAGTTTGTTTTTATAATAGTTGACAATCTGCAATTTTATTAAATAATAAAAATCAACAAAAATAAAGATAATATCTTCAACATTTCATTGATTTATTTTAAAAAAATGTCTTTTAAACATTAAGTTACTAAAAGAAATAGTTACTAAACCTATTCTACATCGAGAATTCAAATCATCAGTTGATCTTTTATTTAAATAAGATCATAGCTATACAAATTTCAATAAATAAATTAAAAACGATACAAAAAACAAAACTTCTAATGATTTTATTAATAATATTTATCAAAGAGGTTTTAAAAACTATGATCGAAGACTAGTATGATCTAAACATGAAAATTATCTTTGATAATAGTTCAAATGATTTTTTTTAAACAACATCTCAATTATCTAATTTAAAAACAATACTTTATTTTAATCCATTTGTAATTGATTTAATTAAAAAAATTAATACGTTTAAAAAGTTAGAAGAAAATTATAATAGTTCTATTCTAGTAAAACTTAATGGAGAACATGATTTTCCTAAAACATTAAATGATAATCAAATAAGGTTCTAGAGAAAA
>CAJNOP010000679.1:0-25945 GCA_905250075.1 Rotaria sp. Silwood1 | reverse complement strand
ATACCATGGTCATTTTCTAGTTATTCTTTTTGTTTTTAAATTTTTGTGTTTTAGAATAATATTTCTTATTATCTTCCCTATTTTTATTTATCACTAAAGAAAAATAACAAGGGTTTATTTCATCCTTATTCTTGAAAACATATACACGATGATTAGTTTTCAATAGTCCATGTGACATAATCAATTATGAAAAGAAAACTATTTTTTGTTAAATTTCAAGTAAGACAACAAATGTAATAGATACTTAAGTTGAACTGGCGTTGAAATGGAATGAGCAAATACTTTTGTACATACTTTATTTAGGTTCATTGATTAAACTAACAACTTTCTAAAAAAAGCTTAATTTCTTTTTGTCAGTTAATTTATTTATATATTTCAAGTAAAAAAAAACTTATTCTAAAGAATATTTTCTAAAGACAAAATAAATAAATATAAGTGATACTTTATATAACATAATTATTTGTTTGATTTTTACAAAAAGTATTAAATATATTTCATGAAAATAAAAAAAAATATTTCATTACAGTTGATCTTCGCTCAATACATATGTGTTAGAATGAAGACAGAGACGACTTTTGATACGATTCTGATAGTTTATTTTATCATAGCTTTTGAAATGCTTTTTCAATGGATAGTTATATCTTCCGTTTCAGAAATGATATATAAGATCGTTCAATATCGTCGTACGGTAATATGAATCGATTCTGCTAGGATTTATCAAAGAACTCATTTAGCAACAACAATCAATTTAAGTTTCAACTTTCGAATCTCAAAAACATTCCGATTCTATTTTTATGTGCATGTCAGCTGTAGGTTAAAATGGAGGAAATGCCAAAAGTCAGTAACAGTCATACTCAACTGCGATATTTATACTTTACAATGTATAAGTTACTACATGTGAGATTGTACCTATGGTCAGGAGCATAAAAGTTGACTTCGAGAATCATAAACGGTATGTTTGAGACCAACAATGTAGAAGAAAATCATAAAGGGTAGGTGTGAATTCTATTGTTTTATTCTTAAGACTAAAACCTGATGATTTTTTCAGTTCAACATTTCTTGATTTAGAGTGTTGTTTATCTGGACGGAAGCATTTTACTCCTTGGTATCACCAAATCGACACTTAAGTTGAGTGCAAACCTGAGCTAAGAGTGTAGATATCTGTCTGACTCATACCCACACCCTCTGTTCACGGCAAAGACTTCTGTTTTTTTATTGATAGAAAATCTATGGAGTACGACGAATTTGATGAAAATAACAGTAATCAGTGAGATACGATGAATCGATCTAATCAAAATTTGATATTACTTATTCTATGGTCAGCGTGCATGGAATAGTTTTGTATTATGTTTGAAGAAAATCATAATCCAGATAATGAAATGTATTTTGTATGAGTTATTATTCTTAAAAAAAATTAAGAACCGTTTATAAAAATTCATGCATACAGTTTTTATATAAACATGCATTGAACAAATATATTTCGAACAGTTACTATTTTATGTGTAAGGTAATGTTAATCAAGGTAAAATGTATTAATACATATGAATCGCATGGTATAAGCAAAACTCCAAATCAAGTCTGGTCACATTTCGAAGTTGAATATCATTATCAACATCTCTATAATATTCTATATAATAAAAAAAAATAATGAATATATTTTTTCATAATAAAATACAAGTTTTTCTAAAATCTTACGTGAATTTAATTGCATATAAAGTATATATTGTTGAAAATATTTTGTAGGATGTGATTGTTCTTTTCGCTAAGCAAATAATCATACTCTTCCTTTTTTTATAAAACACAATCTGAAAGCACTGCTGAAAAATAGAAACAAAAAATTATGTTACAATAATGGGTGGGTCAGAATGAATTGTACTAAATGTTTTTATTTATTTTTTCGTTCATTTTCTTTTGCTGAAAATATTCATCTAGACATTAAAAATGATGCAAATCTGTTCAGTCATTTAAGTGTGATTTGTGATTTTCGACTGACATTTAATAATTTTTAAAAGTTTTCCCGACAAAATCATGCAAGTACTATAGTGAGAAGTGACAAATATAGGCTATTTCAAGCCTTAAAAAGAAACTATGACCTAGATTCATCAGAAAAACAGCTTTTTCTCTGTTTTCGTATGTTTTTCTTAGAAACTGTTCTTTCTTTTCACAAATTGGCAAAGAATAAAATCTTAACCTGTACAAAATTTAATGTGAGAAACATTAGGATATATTTCATTTATTCGCCCAAGAAATAAGTAAAGAGATGGATGCAAACCAATCAAAATATCTTGAATATGTGACCAAGTAAAAATATTTGTCTCAAAACTAAAAGAAAAAGTCATAGTAAAAAGTTATATATATTCTTGTAAAACAGATTATCTTACTGTAATTCATTCATAAATTTAAAATGAATGAATTTCAAAGGAATTTATTATTTTTTCAATGTTCCTCGACAATAATTTACATATGAAGATGAAGTTTAAATTTTTGGATGTGATTTAAATTATTACGTATCCATTTCATACAGGCAAATTCGAAATCACTATGGGCGAAAACTTTTAAAGTCAAATAATGCAATTTTGGTACCTAGAGTTAGTAGAAAAACAAAAAGATACAAGAAAATCACTCTTTGAATAAATTGTTCCTATTAGAAATCAATTTTCTCTGGAGTTGAGAATGTGGACGTAGACGAAAGTGCAGTGAATATCAAAGTACACACACACTATCATCCTAATCAAAAGATTGCGTTTGAAATTCTCTACAAAATCATACATGATTGGAACCAAAGATTGTTTTACAAATATGTTGACAAAGTGAAGATTATGGGTGTACAAAAAAACCTGTAAAAATCAAATATGAAAATTTTTATGGATCAGCGATATTTTATCATGATGTGTCCGAGATAGTTTCATTACAAACAAGTAAATTCTAAACAAAAGATGATCAACAACACTGTCTCTGTAGAGTTGTTACACTGTTTTCGATCGTTCAGGCTGAGTTCAAACAAAACTGACTGTCTAAAAAAATCAAATGGCATCTGCTCTTTAATAAATAGCTGTCAATAAGAAAACTAGGTATTGAAACAAAGTGTACATTGTTTGCTATCACATAAGAATCTGAGCTTTTTTCCATATAAGAAGATCAAAGAGTCAACCTAAATTGATCTGCTTAAAGAGTACGATAATGTTGCAAACTGAATGCTAGCGGAATTTGTTAATTTAATGTTCTGTAAAAAGACTAGAAAAAGAAAATAGTTTAAGATTTGTACTTGTTTTCAATACAAAATTACATCCAATCCAAACATAACAATGGAGAAACTTGTGTTTAGAGAGAGTACAAAAGAAATATCAAACATATTAAGAGAACAATTTATTTTGCATCATAAAAATTCTAAATGATTTCAATAAAGATAAAAAGTTAATCATAATGAATTCATCTCGTCCTTCCAAATCAGTTTCCATTTGATTTTCTTAATGTTTCAATATCAGGCTTGAATCGTAGTTCAGAATACATCAGTTGTGTTAAAAGCAACTGACAATCGTTCAATATTGAGTATGTATTCAATAAAATGTTCAAGAAAACATGTATATGTAAGACAAATATATAAATAACGAAGTGTCAAACAGCAGAATTGAATTTGATCAGTTATTGAACTTTATATAGGAATAAACATTGGTGAATATTATTGGGCGAATTATCATCAGAAATGTTGAGCC
The DNA here is from genome assembly GCA_905250075.1 of Rotaria sp. Silwood1. NCBI lineage: Eukaryota > Metazoa > Rotifera > Eurotatoria > Philodinida > Philodinidae > Rotaria > Rotaria sp. Silwood1. The sequence goes on along the minus strand of CAJNOP010000679.1, from coordinate 22,232 downwards.
GAATGTGTGTTAATTGACATTTATCAGAACAACAATTGAGGTATCAACTATTTAAATCAACGAAAAAAACATGGTAAAGAGAGTATCTAATCTACTACTCTCATACATATAATTTATTTTTATTTTCAGAGATCTCATTTGATATCTCCGGTTTGTGGCACCACATATTTCCGAGATGCAATATTCTTTTAAAAATAGTTACTGTTCAAAAACGTCTTAATTCGAAAATATAGAATCTCAAATTCTGAAACTGTATATTTAATGTTGAATATGTGATTTATTTACGTAGAAGGAGTTCAACGATGAAATTCGAAAATGTGAGTTTCTTGGAAATCAAATATGTTGAGATTTATCACTAAAACAAGATGTAATATTCACAGGCAAAACAATCATTGCAATTAGAATAAAGAATCTGGAAAGATTCTCTCGTTAGCGTTTACAAATTGTTGGAAATATTCACAAAAAAGAAATTCGTTCGAAACAGCCTTTCAAAGCACATTTTTATTTGTTATATTACATTTACGTGATCTAATGATACAGTGTTTGATACTATTCAAATCCATGAAAGTTATAGTGATTGAATGAAACTTGTATAAGAAACTAAACAAACTTATTTTACTATTGCTAAAAGTGTGAGATACTGAACCTCATCTATTTTTTCGATCTGTAATTGCTGAAATAATAATGTCATACTACAATGCAGTTCAATCGAGACTAGATAACGTCGTTTTATTAAATATATCCATTGGATAAAATTTTCAAAGAAGTCTTACTTATTTTTTATGTTGATCAATTAAAAAATTATATGTGTGGACTTCAACTTTGTATAAATTTTATGTAAAGAAGTGTACGTCTAACAGTATAGTTACAGTGACACGAGTATAAGCATATGAGTATCGAAATTTAGTTATAAGAAGAAAGTATTCTCGAACTGATTGTTTGCGTTTTGAATGAAAAAACGCACGTTTCAACACGTTTTACAAAGTGCCCTTAAACTCTAGCAAAAGCGCGCGGGTTACAATAAGAAGACAATCAAAGGTAATTTTTCAACTTTTTTCCCGTGAGTAAATACGAAACAATTGGTAAAACTTATCTTGTTGTTACCTGGACCAGATAAATGTGATATGTCCATAATATCGTTGAGGTTTTCGTAAAGAGATTTGTTTAGAATTCCATAGAGTAATATAACATCTCATTTTATGAGTAGACCTATTTTTTTAAATCTAGATTTCGCTCTGATTCCTAGTCTTGATTTTGGTAGTCAGTCAAAAGAAATTAGTTCCAGTTTCGGTAAGTCTGTGTCCGACAGATAATTTAAACAACTGCTGAAGAAGATTTCTATTAGTAAAAAACTCTCGAATTTCATCGATATAATTGATTTTCGACACTTTTTCAAAAATGTAAGATTAGAAAAACAAAGAACTTGTTGATTATGATGAAAAAACAATAGAAATTGATAAATAACATTATAAAAATTTGAATTTGTTCCATCAAAATGAATGTATTTTATACAAGACAGAAGAGACGAAGAATTACAAATTAATGGTTGTAAGATAAATGGAAACTTCTTTTAAGATAAATCTGACAGATTAAAAATATTTTCAAATTTATCTATTGAAAATGTTGAATAAATAACACAATTAATACATCTATTTAATGATCAAAATGATATTAAGATTTTATCTCATGATAAATAGAAAAATATATTATACAATCAACTCTATTAAATTAATGTAAAAGTGTTTTTTGTAGAACTTTCATATATTTTCGAAGAATATAATGAATGTAAGTTTTAAATCGAAGGTTATCGACTCCTCTTTTCATTATAGATCTTAGCAACTATTCTATCCTATGTGGTATATATGAGTTCCATATATCGACACTAAATGGACTATGCTAACAAGCTTTTTCAAAAGAATAATAAAACAACTTTTTTTTTAAAATTTTGTGAAACACGATCTAAAAAGGGACTGTTGGAGTTATTGAGTTGCAGGTGTACATTTTCGTGGATCCGAAGAACAACAAACTGAATCTGGACTCTATTAGCTTCAGACTTCGACCCGAACAGATCCTAACTCAAATTTTATTTCAGCAATATCTATACACTTGAACCTTGTTGCCATACTTCTCATCTAAGAACTGAGCTTAGTATGATAATTGCCCTTTACTTTACCTTCATACTCATTGCACTATATTGGAAGTGATACATTTTATGATCGCCATTTATTTACAATAGGTACGGATTCATAAATTGAAACATATACTGATTATTTTATTTTTTATACCACATCACAGTTTCGTTTTATTGATATTCTTTTTACGAAAAACGGACTGAAATGTAATAATTCTTATTGAATTAATAGTATAAATGAAAGATTGACAATTACACTAATGATTCTTACTGATATTTATTTATAAATAGATAAACTAGAAATCACAATGAAACAAGAAATTAGGATGAAAGTTTGACTCAAGACTTAATTTTTCATAGCGCAAAATAGAGTTATAAATGATCGATAAGTTTCTAACTAGTGTCAAAAAAATTGTTTATGTATTGATTATCCTTTTGAGATTCAATTTATGAGAAGTCTTCAGAAAGTTATATCATGTTATACTCATTTACATGTATCAAGTTCTTCAAAGATGGCAAAATCATCTTCAAATACAACTAGAAGAAATCTTTGTAAACGAAATTTTTATCGAATCTGACAAGTCTACACCATGAAAAATTTGTCCATTTTAAAGCCTGTTTCGAGCATCGCAATTTTTACATCTCTTTTCAGCGTATAGCCTGCTGCCATATCGGTATCGAATTAGACTGATCAGAACTGTTGTTCAAAGTCTATCACTATTATGACTGTGAGATATAAAAAGAAACAATGTTTTTCCTCAGATTAGTCACCACAGAGACTTTAATCCTGGATACAAACAATATATACGACTGCTTTTCATATATCTTATTTTCAATTGTCTTGTTTTTCAAAAATTCCAAATTTTCTATCATATCATGACTTAGATAATCGACTGACAAGTAAATGTCTGGTGTCTATGCTGATAAAATCTATCATTCTCATAATCGGACTTATAAAATCATGGATAATATTCGTATCCAAAAGCGTAATCGCCATTGCGATGCGAAGCGAAGAATTTCTAGGGTGTGGGTGTGGCTTTAGATCAGAAGAAAAGGAGAACAATAACTTTCTTAATTTTCACAATGCTTTCTTCGCATCCATTTATATGCTATTTAACAAAAAGAAAAGTTCCTTTCTTCACGAATGATACTAATATATTATTCAACGTATCTAAATAATTTACTTTATGGTGAAGATTGATATTGAAATATTTGTAGATTTTTTTTTCTAAAAACCCAATAACAAGATTAAATTGATATTCTAATTTGTGAGTTAGTTGTAAATGAAGATTAGAGAAAAAAGGTTTTGTCTAGTTGTTTAGAAGCTGTCGGATGTTTATTCGACCTGAATTGACACCTTTTTTACTTTTCTTTTCTGTCGTTTTTGAGGAAAATGATGGTATTGTCGACAAGATTATTTTCAATCGAAAAAGAGATTTAGTTTTGACGAAGTGGAAAAAATAAAATATATTAAGTAAAAAACAGCGAGACGACTACATGTTTTTTTTCAAAATAATAAAAAAAACAAGCTCGAATAATATTTTCTTTCATTTATTTTTAGTAGATCATTTCAACAAAAATCTTTTATTTAAGAAATAAGTTTTTAGAAAAAAATCCGAACATTTCTTCCTGCCAATAATGGCTGATCATTATTATCATTCGATGATGAATCAATTTGATCTAATTCATCTATTGTTGCATTTTCATATTCTCGAATTATTTTACCATCTTGTTTTACTGTTGTATGATGTTTATCTTCACATATTTTACTTATTGTTTCAGTTCTGTTATTTTCATTTTGATTTAATGATTATTGAATTTGTTTTGCAATAACACATCTTTCCGATTATGTTGTTTCTCGTTTCATTGTTGTTATTATAAAATTTCTTGGAAATGCTTCATTAAGATCATGTTTTTCTATAGTAGAGTCAAGATTTCATCACCATGATGATTATCAACAAACGATGTTAATTTAAGAAAATTCGTTTTTATTTTGTTGTTACTTTGAAACTCTGTAGTTGCGAAACTGGAGAAAAGTCAATCGAAATCAACGAAGATTTTTCAATTGGGGAAAATAAGCCATTGAATAGAAAATCATCATCATTATTATCTTCCATTTTAGTTTTTAGAATGGAAATTTATTTCTCAATGTTCATTTTTATTTTTATTTCAATATGAAGAAATCTATAAAAAACAAAAAGTATATCTCTAGACATTTAATTATCTCTTAGTCTTATTAATGACTTAATAGATGTGCATAAAGTACTAATTGAGTTAGTCAATCGAGATATTGCAAAGGTTGAATATCAAATGAAATCATGTCGATAAAATTTCTTAAACAATTATAAAGTACTCAATTGCATTGATATCGTTTCATAAATTGAGATTATTTATTCATAAATTATCATAGAATTTCAGTGGCTACTAAAGTGAAATTATTTCACACAAATCTATTGATTCTAAATTCTCGTTTTAGAAACGGATTTCTTTATCTTGAAATAAAAGAAAAACGTTTTAATGATAAGTTACTTTTTCAAAATGAACAATATATGCATTAAAAGTTAATAATAATGATAATAGAATTAGAATTCCAATTTCAGTTGCTTTTGTAACTCGACATAATTGTCCTATAAATTCCGGTAAATGGACTGCACCGGATAATGGATTTTCACTAAACAAGAATTAAAGATTACTTTAAATTAAATTCAGTTTCATTTTTAAATTTCATACTGATAAATGTGGTACATTGGATGCAGCACAAATATTAAATGGATTATATTCATCATAATTTAATGGATGTTCATCAATTGGATTTTTTTCACAAACATTTAATACTCTTCGTGTCTAAACAAAATAATACAAAAAAAAATTTATTTTTTTGTTCCCCTTCTAAAATAATTCAATCAAAATTATGTTTCATCTAACAAAGAATAAACTCAATTGTTTCCAATAAATCAAAAACATATGAACAACTTCGATCAACAGATTTGATATATCTTGAGTGCATTAAAGATATGTTTTCTTTCTTGTTTTTTTGGTTTATTTTAAAACCTTTCAAAGTTGAAGTCAAGAAAGAATGAGAGTATTTGGTTTGAAAATGAAAGATTAATACTAAAACAGAAAATCTATTGAGTAACATCAGGTGTTGGTTCCAATTCCAATAAACGTTTGGTGAAGCTTGTTGCAGTTGTATAAATTTTTAATTTAAATGCTTGATTAACTGCAGATTTTAATTTTATGATTTTGTGCATTGATTGTAATTGTCAATGAGTAAAACAGGCAACTAATTCATATCAACGTTTTTCATCATCTTTCGCTAAATCTTCGTTTTTGTCATTGACATTTGTCAACTAACAATATATTCCTTACATATTTCAATTCATTGTTCATCTTGAAATTATTCGTTTTTTGTTAAACAATAAGCAATTTCAAGGCGTCCAACTAATTTTTCTAATTTTAATCCAAGTAGTAGATACAATAATTTTGGTCAATGTTCATTACGCCTTAATAATTAAAATAACTTTAAAATATTTATGAAGTAAACAAATAATTTATATATTTGAATAAAAACATACAAGATCAGGTGATAGTTCAATTTCAGTATCACCTCAACTTACACCTTCAATTTTTATTGCATCATCAGTCCAATCTTCACCACTTCTTGCTATTTCATCAATATGAAGGTTTGCAGCAAGCTTTGCTGTTCTGTTTGATATTAAACCTGCTTTAATTCTTGTTGACTTCTTGGACATGGTAGTAAAATTAATTTAGCATGTAGATTTGTTTCAAGTAACTAAAAAAATATATTTTATTTTGAATTATGAAATTTAACACGAGATTAATATTGATTAAATGTATGTCTATCCTAATACTTCATATCTAACATATCAATTAGATAAAGAACAAGTAATAACATCTTTGTTGAAATCTCAGTCTACCGACCTATTTCTTTTTTGACATAGAATATGAGAAGTCTTCTTACTTTTTTAAAATCTACATTCAAATGGATATCAATCAAAGCAGGAACACTAAATTAACTATGACATGGTAATTTCTTGTAATCTATTTTCAAAAAAATCTTATCTGTCAATATCAAAAGCAACATCGATAATTATCATAAACTTCTCTATCCAATAGTACGGGAAAATCTTTAGATAAAGGATATGCCAGACATAATTAAACATTCTTAGATATTATTTAGAATCTCAAAAGGATTGATATATTGGCACGAAATTCTATAACTAGGTTTCAGGACTTTCAGCTGAAAATATTAGAAAACTAAAAATAAAATTTTCTATATTGTTTTGTTTTTTTTTCTAAAGACCTTCAGAAGAAGTATTAAGATGAGAATTTTTTTTGTTGTCAATAATAAATTACTTTTTCATCAAGTGATTCCAGTGTACAAGAAGCGCAACAAATTTAATAATTTTCTCTTAGAAAAAAGAAAAGAACAATGTAAAATCTTACTTTGATTTCATTGTCTAAGAAGTTTAATGCATTCTTCAACATCTCCTAATAGCATTGGAATCTGATCTTGTAAATAAATAAAAGTTAATTTTTCCCAACAATCTTTACCATCTAATTTTGGTCGAACTTCTGTATGAAAACAAAAAAACAATATTTTCATTAACTTTTGTTCCATAAATAGGTAAATCAACTGTACAAATAACTCCATGATCACCATTAATAAGGGCATACTTTATCATTTGACCATATTGCTTTTTCTTATACTTGTTAATGAGCGCTTTTGTTGAGCATCATATAAAATAATATCATAATTTTCACGAATTAATAAAAGACGTGTACCAACCTAAAAAATTAATGAAAAAATTTAAAAAAAGAAACAAATTTAAACTTACAATATAATTTTTTTATCAAGAAAAATAAATTGATTTCGAGCAACCCATATAGCATTCAAATCAGACAAATGACGCCCTTCAAGTTGACAAGTTGCAATAATTACAATAAATTCATATTTTACATATTAAAAATTGCGAATATATGATAAAAATTTTTCCATGTTGCTGCTGATCTATCGAACAAAGAGAAAAGAATTCAATGATGAACACATACTTGAATATTGTGTGTTCGTCTGCTTCGTGTGCTCACAAACGAACATGACACAGGCAAGAATGAAAAACAGGCCTAGACAATAATGTTTTTTTCTTTTCTTCTCTCGTCCGTAAGTTATGCTTCATGTTGTCATTGATGATCAATGATAATATGACATAATGAGTGTGTATGTCAATTAAGCATTATCCATACACATACATTGAGATACTGTGATTGACTTTATCTCAATGTATGCGTGTATGTTGATAATAGCTTAACTTTTATCATCTTTTCATCACTCTCTGACGAGAAAAAAAAAAGAAAATTATCGACTTTTTAACGTATAAATATGAATGATTTTCCATGTAAAAATCATTCAATTTATTGAATCAAATATTAATCTTTTTTTTTATATTTTAGATTGGCTGCAACGATACAAAATTATACAATTCAATTCAAATCAAGACAACAAAAAAATGTGGGTATCAATTTTTATTTTTTTCTTCTTTTTTTTTTCTTTATTGGATCATACAGAGGGTGGTAAGTCCTCTTGTGATCTTTTATATTCATGTTTTTCTTTATCTTTTCTTTGTTGAGATGAGAATAGTTAGGGTGAGTGAGGTACGTTGAGTTTAGGGTTTCGCTTTATAAGAAGGACTTCCGGGTAGTCCCTAAAAGCCTGGCCAGGAACTGTCTTGGTGTCCGTGGCACACGATCGGGCCCCCAGACTCACTGACATATGACATCGGATGAGTGCGTGTGGATGACGTGAGTCTTCCCGCGCGTGCATGAGCTTTATGCTCGCCAGGGCTCCACCAGGATGGTTCCTGGTCGCGCGCGCGCGAATAGAATAGCAATGAATTCATTTTTCCATTCAATCACGATTTATTTGAAACAGAAAGAGAACAAACAAAAATAAAATTCATCATCGTATTGAATTTCATCCGATATTAAATTTTTGTACTCGATGATTACCCATATCGACGACATAGAGATTACCATGTCGATCGAATGATAAACCTACGAGAAAATGGAGTTGCTTCGACTTCCACCATTTACCCTTTCCATCAACAATGACACTTCCTTGTGTGGCTCCTTTTGGCCAACGCATGATTCGACGATTCACAAAATCAGCCACATAGACAGTACCCAATTGATCAACAACGACTCCTTGAGGACAAAACAATTGTGTAAGACTATTTCCTTCTCCTTGACCACCGGCTACGACAATGCCTTGTTTTGCACCTTCTTCCCATTTCATGACATGATGATTTCCATTATCAGACACATAAACTGAATGATCTCGATCGACAAATACGTAGGTGGGCTTAGAGAGTTGATCGAGACGATTTCCTTGTCCATTGCCACCTGCAACCACTGTTCCTTTAGTGTCACCAATTTTATATCGTCTCACTTCATGTTTTTCATAGTCAACGACATAGAGAGAACCATTGTCGTCCATTGTCAAACCACAGCAAGCGATATTTGAAATAATTGTTTCTCCACGAGTACCTTTTCGACGAGGCCACCGAACTACTCTTTTATTCCCGTAATCGCTGATGATGAGACTATCGCTCTCTTTGTCGATAATCACATCTCGTGGGTAGTTTAATTGATGAGCTCCATTTCCTTCTCCATTTCCACCCGCAACTACTTTTCCATTCGTTGCACCAGATTTCCATTCCACAATACGATGATTCCAACAATCAGCGACATAAATCGTTTGATCATCATAGACGTACAAACCCCATGGAGAGTTGAGTTGATTAGTTCCACTGCCATCTCCATTTCCTCCAGCAACAGTGATACCATTCTGTGCCCATTTTGCATTCGGATGAATATCAGTGGAACTTGCACGTAGTGGTACTGAAATGAAACAAAGGTATGGAGTAAAAATAAACATCAATGTCATTAAAATGACTCATTCTCATTTCTTTTAAACAGTATTGAACTGCTCTCAATTACAAAAGCTTTTTACTTATGAACTTAATTCGAATCTGATTTTCTCAATGTTGAAAACAAAACCTTGTTGATTTTTCTGAAATATGTTGTGTAAGAATCCTTAGTTTGACTAAAAGTAACTAAAATTTAACTGGTAATGTGAAAAATGCGATTAACTCGGATTTTATTGTGAATGAAATTTTCTTTTATATCGAATTTTTCCAACATATTTACTGATTTTGTTAGTTCGAGTTTGAAATATATTTAAGAATTATTTCATTTTTTATTGTTTGGATTTTACAATAAAATGAGTTATAATAGAATTTGAACGTAAGGGAAAACAATTTTGTTATCAGTTGATAGGAAACGGTGTATGATTTATGTTCGTCACACATTTCTGAGTGCAACGAGACAAAATAAATTTGCAACTTTTATATGAATTCGTTAAAAACATCTTGCTAGATAATAACGATAGTTAATTATACTTAACTACCATGCATAAGACGTTAAAAATTACAAAGTTTTTGTGTTAGTATTTTTCTTTCTTATTCCATTTACGAATGTGTGACAAATATAAATCATACATCATTCGAAAGTATTTTATGCCATGAATTTTGCATCATATTTATTATTGAGTAATTTATTCCTGAATCTCAAACAAACAAGTAGTTTTTAGAAAGGCTAATCGAAGTGCTAAATAAGATAAGTTTAGATAAAATAATACGTAAGTTCGAATTTTAGTAGATGAAAAGAACTCAAAAACAAATCTTTCCCAAGTTCAAGAATATTTGAAGAATCTGTCATCTTCATTACTCTACATTATACTACAAACAATGATCTATATACGAATCAATCAAATCTTTTATTTTGAATTCATTGCTAATGTATTACAAATTTTCAACTTAATAGGATATGGAACACGTTTTTTTTAAACAATAGCAATTTCAATCACGGGTCGATTTCGAACTTTCTAAAATTAAGTATTTTCGCTTCTTTACAAGACAATACGAATCTCCTATGAAAATCTTGATCTAAAATCTTTTGCAAATTTGTGTTTTGTAGGTTATTCAATAGGTGTAAATTTTTGAGGATTCTCACAAAAAAGCAACGATCGTAAAAGATTTCATCATGATTTTAGCTATTCTCAATAGCAATAAGTGTGAAGATTTCTTCCCTTCAAATTTTTATTGTATCGCATTCTGCACTGGTTAAATCTTAGAAGAAAGTTTTTTTTGTTGGTCTAGAATTTTCTAAAGGTTGATATTGATATCGATTTAAGCTTTAAACTAGAAACAATACTTCTATGATTATATCTTGAATGGACAGTTACAGAACCGATGAAGTTAATAAAACATGTCATGGAGTTTTATAAACTCCCTAAAAATAATTTAAATAATTTCATCCTTTCTAATTTATCTATGAAGAATCTAGCTATAATCGAGATCTTGATTAAATTTAATACTATTTAATCAATTTTCATTTTTATTACATGTAATGTCATGTATTTTTAATATGTTTAATGTCTCAGTGCAATTGGAAGAAAGTACATTTTAGTATTATTTCTTTTCTTCCATCGACAAAAAACAAATACATGTAAAACGGTATGAGAGCTTTAATTATGTGTCAAACAACTCGAAGATGAGAGTCAGAAACAAAACAATGCTTTCTGCTTTTTAAATCAAAGAGATTATGAGACAAAACTCTAGTAGGTAATTTTGTATTCTACTTATAGATAATGACATAGAGCTATATGAGATGCTTATTAATATTATAGATTTATTTCAATTAAATCAAACTTCTCAAATATCTCTTATACACATGGAAATGATCAGTCTGATCGGCTACCTTGCTTCGTTTTTTTACACATAAACTTCAGTCTTATTTTAGAACAAGTACAGTCAACATTTGCTCTATATTTGATATTATATAAAATCCTATTCATTATTTTTCATTTTTCTATACTGTAGTATGGAAATTTCCATTTTTACTTCTTGTTTTTCTATTTTGGCAATATCGAGAATCTCGTTTTTACCTCTCCTTTGTCTATGTTAATAATGTAGAAAGTTATATTTGTTAATTCTTATTTTCTATATTGATAACATAAATAATGATTAGTTTTAATTTTAATTTTTCTATGTTGGTGATATAGATAACAGTTGGTTTTATTTCTTATTTTTATATATCAATAATATACGAATCTAAATTTTCATTTCTTGTTTTTCTAAATTGGTAGTTTAGAAAATCTTATTTATTGTTTTTCATTTTTTAGATTGATAATATAGAAAATCTCAACTTTAATTTTTGATTTTTCTATAGCAATAATAGAGAAAATCTTAATTGTCATTTTTTATTCTTCTATATTGATAATATAGAAAAACCTATTTTTATTTCTCATTTTTTTATATTAATAATATAGAAAATCTTATTTTTAATTCTTATTTTTCTATATTGATAATAATAGAAAAATAAAAAATACGATTTTCCATGTCAACAATATACAAAAAATAGAGAATAAAACAAACTGTTATCTTTATTACCAATGTAGAAAAATAAGATTCTCCGTATCACGAATGTAAAAAAAATAACAAACGAAAATCAGCATTTTCTATATTATTACTATAGACAAATTGGACAAAAATAACTGTTTCCATATCATCAATATAGAAAAATAAAAAATAAATAGAATTTACTATTTTGTCACCACAGAAAAATAAGAAATAGAAGTAACCGTTTTGTATTCTATTAGTATAGAAAAAGAATAAAAAAAATTAGGTACACTGCTTGATCCTGTTTTTCAGGTGCTATTCTTCATAGAAAAGCTGATGGAGTCAGCTATTCTCAAACAAGTGAAAGAACAGAACACACATACACGAACAGATAATAACAGACAAGATCTACATTATGTACCATGTATGTTTCTTTGTTTTAGATCTTGTATGACCTGTTAACGTCTGATAAGAAGCATTCAGTCTGTCCTTATACGTGTTTTATCTTTGAATCTTGTATGATTAACTAATGTTACTGAGAAACAGGACGAAACTATTCATTTTTTTTAAATCGAATTGATGAAATTTAACAAATAAACATTGTGGGACTTTGTAAACTATGTGAAAACAATAACAATTCAATTGCAATTTCACATAGTTGGAAGCTTGTAGCTTTATGTAAGAAGATGGTGAAATTCAACCGTGTAAGCTGATCAGCTTGTTAACTGAATATGTAAAGATTAGTATTACAATAGATATGTTCATTTCTGTTCTGCTTTGTTTTTTAAGAATGGTCTGCAATTATCCTGATCTGCATTCTTATAAATAGAACAAGATCCCAAAAAAGAGCTGTAATGTAAAAGTACATATTACAAATAAGAATTATCTTATTAATGAATAGAATTCTTTTCGATGTATGAGATTATTTTACAGTACTCTAGAAGCGATAGTTCTATTCATGAATCTCAAACAAAGATGACTTCTTCATTAAAAATGATACAGTTATGAGATTGTTGTTAGAAAAACGTCTAAGTTATAGAACTTTTCAAAACTAAGTAAATACTTCACCAACCTATTGAATTTAAACAGAACCCTTTGTAGTCAAGATAAGCTACATTCATACGCTATATTGAAAAGTGTATATAGTTTATCCATTAATCATTACGATCAATAAGAATTTATTACAATTTTTACTCATGTCTGGCCCAGTATGGTTTGACATACGTTGATGCAAAAGTTTTATATGAACAGACTTATATAAATTGAACCAATTAAAATTTATTTATTCTGAAAAGATCATCTTACGCAATGGAAATAAATACTCATCAAATTTAATCTATTAGTTTCATGGAAGTTAATTAATACTGATTATTTTTAGTATTGATAGAAGTTGATAGTGAGTTCGTGAAGTATCTTATGATGTTAGAAAGCTATCGTTATAATCAAAATTGGAGAAATGATAGATTACATTTTCGAATCATCAATCAAAATTTTACTTTTCTACCAGAATTCTTTAATTCCAAAGTTAAATAATATTTTTCGTTGAAATAAACTTGAGTAGAGAATATCTTCAATATTTTGATTAAATGTTATTAAAGTTAACAATTAATATTAGAGATAATAAAGAATTGAAATTCATAATCTCCATCTTTTTTGATACAAATATTCATAATGAATGAATTTGTTTAAAATGTTGAAATAAAAAGAAAACACTTCCTTTCTTGAGATTACGTCTTTTTCAAATTATCGTGTAAAGATCATCTCGGGTTCACACCAAGGGTTTCAATGAGCATCTATTAATCGTCCTCTCTTCAACAACTTGTTTCTATTAATAATATGATTTAATTTATAAAAAATGAATTGACGAAAACATCCATCAATGGGATCAAAAGATCTTTTTGTTTCATAGTATTCTCTGTTGTATTATGCTTATGCTGTGATCTTTTAAAGTAGAGTCAGACTAGAATAGAGTATTATTTTAGTTCACATTAACTAAGCAGTTCGAAGTTTTCAATATCATCTTGCTTCGGTAAAAATTATATCATTCGAAAGAGCACTAGAAATTGATCAAGAAATACTAATTTCCTCTGAGGCATACTTCCAAGTTCGTAGCAAAAATTTACAAAAATATCTAAATTTTTTAGAGACAACCGCAACCTTGCATGTATATCATGTGAACACCTAATAGGAAAGAAGAAAAAACAACCTTGTCACATTGCTCGTAACGATTATGATGATAATAATATTGATGTGATAGATCAATTTAAGAAAAGTATCAATACGGAATTACGTTACATCATTATTGTATCAGATCTCATGAGTAATCTAAATATTTCAAGTTCTATTTCTCATTCAAAACTATATATTGACTTTCTTAGTGTTAATCGTTTCAAAAACAAAGATCTATTTCTTTTTACTTATGTTGGAAAATATTACTTGCACAAGATCTGAAAGGAAACATCTTTTCTGTATTGAAAACAGCTTATTTATCCCTTAATTATGTATTGATTCTGTGTGTTGAACTCAGTTTTTGAATAAATACGATGGCTTTTTTGTTATATCATATTAATTTCAGAAAGATGATGTATAAAGATATAATTGCATATCTCCTTCCATTTGTTTTCTCAATTCACATCATATATACAAGCTGATGATCAGATTTGAAAGATAAAAGAGTAAAGTGATATCCTATGGAGGTTAGCATCTAGTTGTGTTAAGCTGAACTGTTTTTCGCTTAAATATTTAAGATTGAAATTCGAAAGATTGTTTATTTAAATTAGGCAACTTGTTTGAGTAAATCACTTATTTGACTGTGACACAATTTCCAAATAATTCCATTAACTGTCATATTCTTTTTATCTGTTTTCCTGTACATACATACGCAAACGTTGATGTTACTGAAGACGTGAGGAAAAACATAGCTGAAAGAAATATAATAAAATTTCTTCATGAAAAGTGTTTGAAATAATCCTCTTTGAACATAATGAATGGCCAGAAACTATAATTATTTCAGTGCACGAATAACTAACACAATTTGTGTTAGGTATTTTATCTCGTTATGTTGATGATCGCATGAGGATTTATCAAAATAATATCATTCAACAGGTGCATGATACTACTTTCAAAGATGGTAAACCTAATGTAGTTCAAGGATCACATTTATATCCAACTATTTCTTTCATATTCATTTTATGGCACCCCATTCCCCGAAAAAAATCAACTAGAAGGATTTTTCACATTCAAAAATCATATGAGACTTATTTATGTTGGTTTTGATTGCATATTGAAATTGACGATAAAATTGCAGAAAAACAATAGCAATTCTTTTCGATCGAGCAATGGCAAGAATAACTGACAAGAAAAAGGAATAATAATTTTATGATCAATTCAAAAAAATATTTGTTCATGATTTACTACAAACAAAGTAAAAAAAAAAACGAAATAGATATCTTTTTTCTTGAAACGATTAACAATAAGAAAGTCAATATATATTTTTGTATGAGAAATAGAACTTGAAATATTTAGATTACTCATGAGGTCTGATACAATAATAATGTAATATAATTCTGTATTGATACTTTTCTTAAATTGAACTATCACATCATCATTATTGTCATCATAATCATTACGAGCAATGTGGCAAGGTTGGTTTTTTCTTCTTTCCTATCAGCTGTTCACATAATATATATACAAGATTACGGTTATCTCTTGAAATTTTAGATATTTTTGTAAATTTTTACTATGAACTTGAAAGTAAGCCTCAGAGAAAATTAGCATGTCTTGATCGGTTTCTTATATTCTTTCTAATGATATAATTTTTACTGAAGTAGCACTAATATTGAAAATTTCGAACTAAGTATTACTATACGGCAATTGATGTTCAATTGCACTTTTCTTCAAAGACTAGACCGTACAAATGGTAATCAATATGGTTTTATTGAAAGTTGTAATCTATGATGAAGCTCTAGCAGTTGTCTGTTAGTAAAATACTGTTTTAGATGTCACCCGCATTCAACTTATTAGTTTAGATAATGGTACAAACAAAATGGAAACTGAAAACTTTATTCATTATGAGATTTGACATAGTGTTTTATAGACTCAAAGAATACTTTGAAATCTTGCCGTATGAAAGGTTCAAAGGCACTGTTTTTCCTTGGTCTGAAGCAAAGCGATCACTATAATCAAGGCAATATTTAAGAGTAGCTTATGAACAAAATGTCTTTCATCTTCTTTTATATGGCTTTCGCAGTTTTATTTCAATACGCCTTGTCTCTAATAGAACAACATTTCTTCTATTAAAATTGATTTACTCATGCGAGTTCATTCAGTTTTGCCCCTTTTATTTATTTCAAGACAAGTGATGATTGAAGAAAAATGTAAAACTATTTGCTGGAAACAACAGGATATCATGCGAACAGTGGAGAAAGAGAAAATTACCAAACCAACATTTATCTCAAGTCTAACAGGCTGATTTATCTTGAGAAAAGCTTTTAAATGTGAAAAACTGTTCAGAAAGAAAATTTTTTTTGATCTGATTCTTTGTGAAATATCCAAAAATTCTAGTATTTTTCTGGATACCAAATCTGTCAAAAGTTAGAATCTCGATACTTATTTCATATCTAAGAAAAAATAATTGTCTGCTATTTACATAGACTACATAGCTTAGATAGGCACATTTAAGATGATCAATAACAATAATCAAACGATTTGTTATATCGAATTGATTGGAATTACAAATTTTATCCTGGAAGATGAAACTAAATGAAGGACTAGGCCTTGTTTTATTTTTTTTGGGCAAAAACACCAAACCATATAATTTATTCATATATACAAGAATGAATTCAGAAATTTCTTTTTCTAGATTTTATCAAAAATTTTCGTAATTGATCGTATGTATTCGTCTCATTTATGATATCGTGCGATTTATGATAAGAATTAAACAATGTCGTATTGATTCTAAGCTATTAAACGAAAAATATTTACGTTGTCTTCTTCCTTTAAATGCGAACATATACAAATGTCAGTCTGAGATCGACTGTTTTTCAACGCACTCTTTTTTCATGTAGAAGCTAATTCTAACCTGTAAATGCAATGGATTTTACGTTTATGTAGCTCAAAAATGTATGTCGATTATTCTCAACCATTTTTTTCGCTCTGTAATCTATAAACGCAATTATTTTATTTAATGTGTAATACTCCAAAAATTTAATGCATTCCAAGATGAACGACTGAACAGAGATAGATGAATTTTTTACTACGAGAAAAACCGTCGGATACAAAATTTTATCAACAATTCTTTTTTAAAACTCGTAACAGCAGTCTATTTTCCGTTAGCAAATGAACTTCTACCACTGATCTTTGATGATTTTACTGATATTTTATTTTACTTCTAGATGAAATACTCAATCTGAAATGAAGCAAGGCAGAATTCATATTAATATAATCTATCAACTGTTTACTGATAAAAGATAGAGAAAAGAAATTTACATCTGTATATGTTAATTTAGATTCATTTTAATTTTTTTAGAAATTCAAACCCACCTTAACTGAAAGTCATAAAAATCCATCAAATTTTACAAGTTTATTCAAATTAAGTTTGATTTACCACAAATTGAATCCAAAGTAATTTGAATTCTAATTAATTCAAATTTTCTGAATTTACATTCATTTTTGCGATTTAAATCTGATTTTATGGATTACAAATTGAGTGTAGGTGCAATGTAATTGGATTTTCTTTTGATTAATTCTCTCAAATTGATAATCAGTGCATGAAGAAGTGTGCGATTCTTACTCTTTATCTACTTTAATTTATCAACATGGGTTACTCTATCGATTGACGATAAAAAAAATCGATTTTTAACGCTCTTACCTGCTGTTGTGATTTTCGTGGCAATGGGTTTCGGTGGTGATGGTACAATTGGTGCTGGTGAAATTTTCTTGGGAGGTGTCTAGAAAAAAAATGTATAGCTATGAACATCGATAAATTTGAAATAGATGTGAATTCTCACTATTGGTACAAGTTCAATCAGGGGAAATGGCGGTTGAATTTCTTTGAGTTGTATAAGATAAAGATCTTTACCTTGACTGAGACATCCCATGACTTTAAATTGTCTTGCGGCTGGAAGAAGAATTTCATCTTCCGCTTGAAAACAAGAATATTTTCCGATATCTTTGCCACTATCGCATTCGATTGTAAAGAGAGTTCTTGGACCTGTCATACCCAAAAATTGTTCATTCTGGAGTACACTTAACTTGGATGTACAAGAACTGAATCCCCACCAAACGAATGTTTTTCCCTCCGGATATTCCTTTCTCATATCCCGTTTAATTCCACGGTAAACATAAGACACCGTCGATGGGAGCTGAGCCAATGCCGTCAAAATCAATCTTAGAAAAAGAAACCACGGCTTCACCTTTTGCCGATTTTCATTACGTAGTGTCTGGTTAAAGACATAATACAGACACTCTTCTTGTGGTTCCCATTCCATTGAATAGAGTGTAATCGAGGCTGCTTGATTTATCGGTAGTTTTCCTGGTGAAAGTTCTGCACATTTCATTTTTGCAATGTAAGCCATTCGTTTTACATCAGGTACATACGATACTACAGGTTCAACAGCCTCTTCAAGCGTAACCAGAGGCTTTTTTTCGTAGCCTTGAATGGGCATCAACATTCGGCAAGGTTCTCCGGCAATATCCGAAAAACGTTGCGTGTGTATGTGTTCTTCATCGATATCGACGTATTTCGAAGCCATTTTTGAATTTACTGATAGAGTTTCTTAAGTGAAAACTAAAAAAAGAAATCGGATCGGTTATCGAATCTAAATATGCATACTCTCAAAATAGAACAAGATCCCGCAAAAAGAAATATAAGTACAGTATTTATCAACAGGTATAATATACTATAAGAAGTACACATCGATTCGTATTCTTCTCGACTCATCATTTATGAAATAATTCTAGTAGGAAAAAAACGATAGATTCTTGTTCAAACTACTAATAATAGGATAATGTCAATCAAACAGAAATCTAACCGAATAAATTCTAGAGAAAACACTAGTCACTCTCATAAAATTTCTGAAATAGCTGATCATAATTCTAGGAAATGATGATCATGTCATGTAATAATCAAGATTCATCTTGAAAGCTTCGTCTTGTCTGTTCAAACGATTTCCTGATTCGTTTCTTACTTTTCCGAGAAATTATATAAAACTTGTAGTTGGATAGAAGATTGTTTCAGAATATGTTTATGCTTTTACTCATCACCATGTAATCGAATATTTGCCCGGATTAAGGGTGGCGTAAGTTGGTTTTCGAGGTGCTGACCACTTGGCCCCTGTATGTTGGCTTCAATTGTCGCGTAATGGGTACCAATCGATAGATCTCATCGAATTCTATCTGGCACAAGTGATTTCGTGAATGGCACAAGATGAGGAGCGAATATTTGGTGGAAATACTGATATTCGCAGTAAAAAAAGCGTTTTTTTATCAATTTTTTTTATTTTGCCGGTAAACGATGTAGTGAAAAGGTGTTGAACGTATGGCATTCTATAGTATATTCGATGGGCTACCTGGCACAACCAATGTTTAATCTGGCACAGCTGTTGTTGCGAATATTAGGGGGAAATACTCGAATCTGCTGCTAACTTTACTTACATCTATCCCACGCCCTCCTTAAGGTTTGCTCGAGTTTCTGGTACTTTGAATACTTCACGGAAATTTGCGCGGTCTACTTAATATATTTTGGTCTGGCCAAGCAGCATTCGCTGGTATCTAAAGACTTTCGTCTGTATACCGTATATTTTCGCAAGGACTAGAGTGTGGGTGTTGTGGATGTGCGTCTTCTTCGTTTATACCTGCTGACACTCACACTCTGCTGATGTCCTAATGGGTTTTCTAAAAAATTCGCTGTCCCTTCTGAATATACTTTTTCCGATGAAAAAGCTTCCCATCCCACTCGCCCACATTCGTCGAAAGGTGAAGCCTCTTGACTCTGCGCATACTCTCGGCAGCCATTCAAAGCCTTTTTTTCCTTCCTGTCCTAAATTTTCTGTTTCTTTAGGTGTTTTAGATGCCACTCAGAGGCATTAGTTGGTAGCCTGAAGTGGATATGGGATGTGGGTGTAGGAATCAATGGGTCTCGGAAATCTTGTCTTAGTTAAGCTAAGTTAAAGGCACACTCACCAAACAGTCCACCTTCACCCATATCTACATCCACAGACTGCTTCCTAGCACAAACATTATTGCGACTACTCTGATACATTCATGGTTTTTGTAGACCTTTGTCACTACTCTAACACAATCATCTGTAATTCCAGAGTTTTCGCCAGTATTCAATAGCATTTATTGGTTCTCTGAAACCTTTTCTTATTCCTCATGTGAATTTCTGTGTGGTTTGAAAGTTTTGCTGTAGTCTCGAGATATTGATCGATATCCAGAAGAGTTTTACGAGTACATTAAGGCATGACAAGCTTTTGAAGCTTGCTTCTATTGTTTCAGGTGTGGATGTGGGTATGGGGTTTGGTTTGCATGTGGGTGTGAGCGTGGATGATAGAAGAGCCAAGCCATCTCATATCCACACCTACACCGTTTCAAGAGAATTCCATAGATTGAAGCCCTAACAAATCCTATGAATATCTGAGACACTTTAAGGAATCATGAGGAATTCTAGGGAAGCGAGAGAAGTCCTATGCAATTGTGAGGAATACTTTGAATTCTAAAGAATCATAGGGAATCCTTGGAATTCAGGGAATTCAAGATTTTAGGTTTTCGTGATTTTCTCCGTGGATAGACTACAATAAGAGTTGTTACTAATAGAAACTCAATAATCTATATGAATTTCACATGTTATGTTTTCGTAGAACTGAAGTAATAGATTGTTTCTCGAAAGAACTAGTGTCTTGAACAATTCGATTCTATGCAAATCACTGGAGGAACTACTTGAAACATTCGATGAAATAAAGGGTGTGGGGTGTGTGAGTGTGGGTGTGTAAAAGGACACCGACAGCCACAGCCACAACCGCGCCTACACCCACACCCACACCTACACTCATCCACACCCAGACTCACACCCACGCCCATATCCCGCACCCACACCACTCTTACACTCATACCATACCCACAGCCACACTGACACCCATACTCCCACACCCACACCCACACCCACCCGTGCCCACACCCATACCCACACTCACACCCCACCCACACCCTTTGCAGACATCCGTGTATTATGTTTAATGTTTTATATAAATATATTAGAACACTCTGGAACGTTGTTACTCTATACAAACATTTTGTAGTATTCTCAGCTTCGGCCATATTCTCAAGATTTGTTGAGATATGACTATCCTTATTCTGTAACACTCAAAATTCTTGACTTACTCCATAATTATTAACAAACATTTAATCAGAAGCTGTTTGTAGAAAATTTTCATAAGTCTTATCGAAAGTAAAAATCATTACAATATGATACTTTATGTAAAATAGAGCAGAGTTTGATGAGATTACATTTCTTAGATCTATTAATCGTTATTGTTTCAAATATCTTCACCCAAAAGTCAACATTTTTAGAATAGAACTCATTTCATTTTTTATCAAGACTATTATCTATTTTGACATATGAGTTAGGGTTCACTATGAAAAAAGTGAGAAGAAAATGTTTAATCTATATTCATTCTTTGGAATAGAATCTTTGTTGTCTTGGTTTTTCTGAACGTGTGCAAACAAAACATTACCTTGTCAACTGTTTGACATTGAAAACTATTAACATTTCTATAGTCTACTTCAACACAACCTTCACTTGTATCACTCCTGCTATTATGTCAAGGTGGTTCCAAAAGTTTGTGGTACATATATGTTCAGTACTAAATATACCATGATTCAGAATGAAGTGATGTTTGATCGGCGAATTAAAGGGTGTTCATTAAGGAAAAAAGAATATTAGCAATATCTATATATAGGCGATATGTCTACATGTAACATTTCATAGATAATTTTTAATTGCAGACATAGAGCAAATGTCCCTAATTACGACAGCAAAAAATTGCTCTATCTTGTTTGAGTTCGTTCACAACTATTTTACATGAGAATGAAAATATTTTTATATATCGATGATCCCTGGATTCTCCTCTTTCGAATGATGTATAAATGAGTTTTCTCCTCCAATTTTTTACCGAGATATCAGCGGTATACGATCGAGGACTCAATCTGTCGTTATTAGGAGCCCTGTCCCTAATTTCGACAGCAAGCCATTTTTGGTCCCTAATTACGACACACATAGAAAATTCAAGCAAAATCTTATCTTTCGAAGAAAACAAGTTTTTTAGGCTTTTTCGTCGAAAAATGAGTATAGGTCACCTGAGCAATTTTGTAGAGCGTGTCAAGATCTACCATAATCTAAAGGTTCATGACAAACGAATTTGTCTAGAATGAGTTCAATAACTTGCGAGGAAGATGTCTAAAATTGACAAAAAAATAGTGTCTCTAATTTCGTCACCCAGCCATTTTTTGTCCCTAATTACGACACGCCAGCCATTTTTGGTCCCTAATTACGACACGATATAATTCTCATCTTTGGTTTGATTTCAAGCTAATTTTGGTCCCTAATTTCGTCACTAAGCTATTTT